>SGPK01000175.1:0-45366 GCA_004802695.1 Phellinidium pouzarii
TTAAAGAGTACTAGTGTAATCTACAGCAGAATGCACGCACTGAGGGGGGGGGGAAATGCAAGGTAAATAGTGAGAATTGAATGAACCAACACCACTGCAAGTGACAGCGGCGATGGNAAACATGGAATCAGATGTGTTGAAAAAAAAGCGGAAGAGAAAATAGACAATCCACAGAGAAAATGAGTACTGCGAAAAAAAAAAAAAAAACAGGCCGAAAGGAGTAGAATTGAGCGAGATAGTCGAGCTCATCGTCTGCAACGATGAGCTGACGTGGCGCGGAGTGCGCACGCGAAAGGAAGCGGTGGCCCGTTGTCCGGTGACCACGGTGACCAGTCTTAGGGCCCTGACTATGAGGTGAGCAGCTTACTCTATAGTATTATTGGGAGTATGTACACTATACGCTAACATACCTAGTTAGCCAGGCGGCCGCGCTCGAGGTACAGGGCTAACTAGGTTATGTAATGTGGGTGCCACAGGTGGAAAATCTTGCGCTCAGTTCACGTTCTTCTGTATGTGAGTGAAATTCTGAAATATAGTTATGTGTGATTTTTTCTACAAGGGCGATACTACGTAGTACAGATATAACACGGTGTCGAGGCTTGCGCCATATCGAAAGCTTTGGCGTTACACTCTAAGATCGACTTATCACTCACTTAGTTTAGCCTCTGCGCTCATGATCCCTTCTAAAACATCCACTACCCGTTGCTGCCGCTTGATTTCCGCAGAGATAAACCAGTTAGCAACATCATTCATAGGCACGTGCAAGATCATCGGAAAAACATGCAGAAAAATATGGCTCACCTCTCTGTCTTGTCTTACACTCGTCACAAACATTGCCGGAACGTTCAGCTCCTCGAGCATCGCCTGCTGACGCGCAATGAGACTATCCCATACAGGAAGCACGCGCTCCCGATCAAACCGTTGCAATTCCCTCTCGAAGCCCTGCGTCATTGCCTAGTGAGTCAGAAATGAAGGTTGAGTCAAGCAGATACGACAAGGACATTCGAAGGAAGACGAACGATCGCCTCGCGCTCAGAAATCCCTACGCCAAGCATGTTCGCTCTGTCGTAGAATAAGTATGTTCATGTTAAACAAGGTCACCATACTTGCCTTATCACCGCTATCCTAACCTTGTCATTCTGCCTTGCACACAGAGCATGTCGTTCATCCCAAAGCTCTTTCTCCAATTTTTCCTGATCTACGCGCAGCTTCAAAGTTTTATGCTGTCTAAATATGCCCCAGACTGAGCTCTCAAATGACTTACGTTTGAGATAGTATCAAGAAAAACGGGACCATCAGAGAGTTGAGCTATATAAGGCAAAGACTGTTGGAAAGAAAAGCTGCGCACGTCTTGCTTTTTTAGAGGTGCAGGTTGGCGCAAGAATGAAGAGTTCGAGGAGCTTAATGGGGACTCATAGACGCCTATAAAAGCCTGCTCGTACGAAGCAGAGTTGCCCAGGCTTGTGGCAGAAGAGGAGAGCTGAGAAAGAAGGCTCGCAACAGATGCAGGTGCTTCCGGTGAGCTTGAAGACCTAGAAGACTCGCGTTGCGTCGTTATTGATGGCTCTCCGTCAGGAGGTTTTTCCTTCTGAAGATCAGACCATGCTTGGGACGCCCGGAGTTGTTCTAGTAGAGCAGACACTCCTGCAGGATCCTACACAGGGAGTAACACAGTTGAGAATCCCAAGAAGGTAGCAGTTCAGTAATAACTTGCATTAATGTTTGTGAAGTTCATTACTAATGTTGCTGTTTGAGCCCGTTATAAAGAGAGCAAGAGTCGAACGCACGCGCGTCGCGTGGTGAGATGTTTGTCACGTGCTCTTGTACTGTATAGCACTATCCCCAGAAAGAAGTGTACTCTCACGGACGCATCGAAGTAGAATTAGAGATAGTGACCGTAATTTACTTCACCGGCAGCAACATCAACCAACCTCAAGACATTTAAAATGAGGCACGTTCTTTCCTGTTCATCGCTCTCGTCTCTCTGAGCTAACCACTATTTCTTCAGTCACCGTAAGGTCTGACACAAAAACATGTTTTGCGAGGAGACATACTGAAATTTTGAGGTAGTACGAAGCTCCCCGTCACGGCTCTTTGGGTTTCCTTCCACGCAAGCGTGCAGCTCGTCACCGCGGAAAGGTCAAGTCATTCCCGAAGGATGATCCCAAAAAGCCTGTTCACCTTACTGCTGTCATGGGTTACAAGGCTGGTATGACCCATGTAGTCCGCGATCTTGACCGTCCAGGCTCCAGTGCGTTTACTTCATCTGGAAAGGTACCATGAGCCAAGCAATAACCCTTTTTTGCAGAGATGCACAAGCGTGAGGTCGTGGAGGCAGTCACTATAGTTGAGACGNCCCCCCATGATCGTCGTAGGTGTTGTCGGTTATGTCGAGACTCCGCGCGGTCTCCGTACCCTTACCACTGTCTGGGCTTCTCATCTTTCGGATGAGCTCAAGCGCCGCTTCTACAAGAACTGGTACCGTTCTAAAAAGAAAGCTTTTACTCGTTACGCGAAGAAGCATGCCGAGGACGGTGGCAAGTCTGTCGCCCGCGAGCTCGAGCGCATTCGCAAGTACTGCCCTGTCGTCCGTGTCCTTGCACATACTCAGATTCGTCAGACTGGTCTCAAGCAGAAGAAGGCACACTTGATGGAGATCCAGGTCAATGGCGGCTCTGTTGCGGACAAAGTCGAATTTGCACACGGCCTATTCGAAAAGCCGGTCGAGATTTCGTCAGTGTTTGAGCAAGACGAAGTAATCGATGTGATTGCAGTTACAAAAGGTCATGGCTTTGAAGGTGTGACCCACCGCTGGGGTACAGGGAAACTGCCTCGTAAGACGCACAAGGGTCTTCGCAAGGTTGCTTGTATTGGTGCATGGCATCCGTCGAAAGTCATGTTTTCCGTCGCGCGTGCTGGTCAAAGTACGTACGTACTATACACGAAGTTTGCTTTACTCATGACATTCTCGTACAGATGGTTACCATCACCGTACAGAGCTCAACAAGAAAGTTTATCGTGTTGGAAAGGGTGATGATGTCCACAATGCTTCAACAGATGCGGACGCGACGAAAAAGGTTATTACACCTATGGGTGGCTTCCCCCACTATGGTATCGTGAAGAACGATTATCTTATGCTCAAGGGCTCCATCCCGGGAACCAAGAAACGTGTCGTAACCCTCCGTAAATCACTCATGGTACACACGTCTCGTCGGGACCTCGAAAAAGTCTCACTCAAGTTCATCGACACAGCTTCGAAGTTCGGTGTACGTTGTTGCTATTTACCCGTACAATTGAGACTTTATTTAACAAGGATTTTTTGTATAGCACGGTTCGTTCCAGACATTCGAGGAGAAGGCAGCCTTCCTTGGCACGCTCAAGGCGCGGGATTGATTACTTTCTTTGTTCTTTGTTCTTTTACTTTTTTACTTTCCTTTCCCTCATTATCCCCAGAGCATGTTATCGCTATGATTTCCCCTTTATGTTCTATGTCATGCATGTCAAAGCAGAAATTGTGTGTGTGGCGATGTGAGTGAATGCGGTCTGATTTGCCTAAATGAGTACCTGGATTTGACCTTTGAGCCGCCTCTATCATTCCATGATGTCCTCTGAGTTGCTCGTCCCGCGAAACCCTCCAGCTAATGCAGACAGCAATGCCGCTATCGCAGAACACTGCTTCCACGCTTTCGATGCGATCTATTGTGCTCTGACAACCTGTACTCCCGTCCTCCCTGAGTTCGCGGATGAGAAGTAGTACGCATCTCAACATGATTATCTGCGCATTTCATCATGGAATAATCTGACGCGAACGGCCCACCACCGTAGCCCGCTGTTCGTGACGTGGAACACACGTTCTACTCGTTTAGGAGGTTCTCCGCGCTTGCGCGGATGCATCGGCACATTCGAAGCCCAGCCGATACGAGAGGGTCTTGCAGAGTATGCACTCATCAGCGCGTTCAAGGACTCGCGTTTCCCCGCTATACAGGAGCGTGAGCTTCCCAATCTTGAATGCATGTGAGTCTGCTCTCCGACACCTGCCCTTCGTCTCGATTTACTACATATATTATGCCTGCTGGCCGCCACTTCTGTCGCGATGTGCATTAGGATCTCGCTCCTTACGAACTTCGAGGATGCGTCGTCGTACCTTGATTGGACGGTTGGCGTGCACGGAATCTACATCTCTTTCGCGCACCCGTTGTTATCAGGCGTACTTTCAGACGCGTCTGGAACACCATCGCCGTCCTCATCCTCACCATCGCTACACGCGCGAAGTACGAGATATGCTTCGCACCGCTTGCTTACAGCAACGTACCTTCCAGATGTCATGCCTGAGCAAGGTTGGAATAAGATTGAAGCTATCGACAGCGCCATTCACAAGGCTGGTTGGAACGGGAATATTACAGAGGACCTGAGGCGTAGCATCAAACTGCGAAGGTACCAGAGTAGTAAATGCACAGTAGGGTGGAAGGAGTTTATGGCGTGGAGGAAAGAGAACGCTACGGAGGTTTGAGTTACAGAGATCTAAATAGATATTGTACCACCATCACTTCAGTTAGAGGGAAAACAAGATTGTCTATATTAACAATTTAGTGTTTGGGTATACTAAAGTTCTCAATGCGTCTACCTCTTAAATCCAGACTACTTTGCATTTGACTCCGGCATGCTGTATCTCTTATCCAATACCGACAACCTCCCACCCTTCCGAAATCTGAACTGCGTATTAAGTCTCATCCAGACGTCCTGGAGCAACTCTTCGCTTCCCGTCGTCCTCCGCACCGCCTTCATTATCCAGTAAATTACTCGACCACTCGGATTGCAATCTTTAAGCTCTAAAAATGCATCTAAAAGGACCTGCAAACGTTCCCAATTCCACGCTGTCTGGCGCAAATACATTTTGCGAGCAAACTTGGACATCCCACGCAATTGGCATCCGTGCTTTGCATATCCCAGGAAAAACGCTCGGAAGACTGAATAAGAAGGCTGAAAACTACCGGATTCTGGAGCGGGGCGCTCTGTGGAGAGCATGTCCTTAAAAACCTCCATAGCCTCGATCATGTACCCATGATAAGCGAGTGTTTGGATCGTGCACGTGTACGTTGTCTCAGAAGGAATAAGAGATTTTGAGAAGGTAACGCCTTCAACCGTGATAGTATGTTCTATACTTCTAGTAGCACGGTGAGACATCTCCATTCCAGACACCGCACTGTTATCCCTCTTGTCGATCCTTGCAGATACATCCTTTACGGCTCGAAGATTCTGACGGAGGGCGGCATAAACCTTCTGGACAACTTCCACCTGTCCTTCCAGCCCGGCGCAATATAGAAATGTCGTTACACCGTCAATGCCAACCTCGTGACCCTCCTTCACAAGTATAGACATTACTCTGCGTACGCCAGGCAGGCCCTCGGTCCGCAAGTGAAAGCGTATAGTGCATAGGTGAGTAATACGCGTCGGTTTCAAGCGTGACATTCGTAGCATCTCCATTGCATGCTCAATTGCAGGTCGGTGATCAGTTCTAACAGCAATAGACAGCAGTGTCGTAAACGTGTAGATGCTAGGTTTAGCGGACTTGCTTTCCTCGTGTCCCTGTCCCTCGTCGCGCATCATATCGCTAAATACATCCAAAGCAGCATTGTAGGCTTCGACCGTTGTCCGACGCAATCCAGAACCCGCAAAGTGAATTAAGGAATTCCACTCTTCCGTTCTTAGAAGAGGATAGTCACCACGTCGCTCGCGTTCCCGGCGAAGGCGTGCGGATACCGAAAGTAAACGCAAGAAGTTCCCTCGAGTAGATGGTTTTGTTTTGCTGATACGCACAGCAAGACATTTTAGTACATTTTCTTCGACAGCGAGTTCTTGATGTTTTGCCAATCCAGTATCGCATAAGTTTCCGCTGGCTCCATCGAGGGTAACTAGGTCTTGAAAGGCATCCCATGCCTCCTCTAAGGTGGAAGACTTGCGCAGAATGACACCTTTTAGACGATATACGTCGCTGAGGGGTTCGGCAGCAAGAGATTTTGAGGACCGTCCGTTCTGCAGGTTCGACTTTGTCGACCGTTTCGAATTTGAAGAAAGCACACCTTTCATTTTTTGTCTTTCGATGCTCTCTACCTTTGCATGCTCGATAAGGCCAGGTTTTGAGTTGACCACCTGCAAATTTCCACGCGCGTGCCGACGGCCAGTCTTCCCCTTTCCCTTGGAGGGAAATCGCCCTTCTTTCATTCCAGAGCTGAAATCTGTGTCTTCGGCTCTCCGTCGAGTACCTCTTTTGATCCTTGCTTGGGCTACATAACGAAAGTGATGCTGCTTGAGTTGACCGTAAGGCTCTAGACTTTCTTTGCCGTTCTCTTTTTTCCAATCGCTGCCAGATCCGGACATAGACGCTATTTGATACGATTGGAATGTTGTATCCATATTTTCGGGAAAGGGAGCTTGGGCCAAAGAAGTTGCAACATCCAAATTCACAACAGGCTGTGACGTCGAAAAGCTGCTGGAACGACTCTGAAGAAGGCGGGGACATAACGTGTTTATGATAGCGCGGCGTACAACGTTTCTGGCATCCGAATGTATCACTGGCGCGAGGACGATGCCCGATGCGGACGCCTTGAGCATCAACTCGGAGCCTCGTATTCATCCTGGAGAATATCGAAGATAATTACTTAGGGCAATGTTGGCTAGTGGTCAGTCGCCTTCACTCACCACGACCTGAGCTGCGCTTGCAGATTGTGCTGTTATAAGCCGTGAAGCCGTCAATGGTTGCCAAGAGCTATAGTCTATGGACAGCAAGCCGCGCGCTCGTCGAGGGCGGAACGAAAGCAAATCGTAGCCCGTGTATTATATTCGGCGATGGGAGCATATTGCCTTTTCAGGACAGCCTTTTTACTACCTCGAAATCAAATGGAACTGAATATGAATGGTTATCCTGCCTTGTACTGCCTATATATTAAGTTCTTGTTTACCTCTCTACCAGGAGCCACAAAAGACGAACCACACAGAAATATTATTCGTCGAAAGTGAAATATATATATGATTCGTTTATGTGCATCCCGCCAGTGATCTTACAAGTATGCGATTCACTTTTTTGTATTGTTTGACTGACGGTAGTATATATCAATTTGACTTTGAGGGATATGAACTGGTTTAATCTCAGTTATTTTAAACCTACAGAAGTACAGTGTATATGCATCCGTCTCCCTTCGTCCTGAAAAGTTTCATCTAAAACGCAATTTACATGCCTTGTTGCATAAGTGCTGGTCGACAGTGTCTAACTGCCAAACCAAAGTTTGCTCGCAAATCTCTTTCAGCCGGACCTTAAAATCCATGCAGATCGGAAGATCGTCCCTATTTTTTGTTGACTCTCAAACCTTTCGTTGCAGGACTCGTTACATCGCCCAAGCAAAAATTGTTGTGCAAAACACGCAGGTAACTCCGAACCCGGAAATTAATTTATGGAGTCGTCGCGTACACGGCGTTTGACTCGAGCGCTTGCGTTCAGATGCCCATCTCTGCGACAATAGATCGATGTCAAGATCAAGGTCGAGTATCGGCGAGTCGGCTTGTCCAAATACGTTGTTGTCTGTATTTTCCTCTTCTCAGGACACAGACTAGGGCTTCCCGGCTTCCAACGTCAGTGCAGAGCAAGGAGCAACTGGTCCAGAGAGTGCCTAAATGAAGAGCCTCTATGCTTCAAACGACTGCGCTACACTTCATTGGATGATATGCTTTACTCAGGAGCACAGCACATGAACTACTTACTCCTCTGGCTGCATCGGCCATTTCAATGTGCCTCAAGTCGTGATGACCCTTGCTTGCGCCGCTATAAGCTCTGAACAGTTCCAATCGAGGATGCCGTAGCTTTAATAAATGCCGATAGCATCTACGAGGGCACGCCGCGGCGCGCAAGCCTCTTTCCTAAACTTCGAACTCGTCAAAATTCGTTTCTTCGGCTCTTCGGTGCGTCGGCGCGTGTGTATACTTATATGGTTATACATTCTAAGATGAATTCCGTGTGCATCGCTCCATCCATGGTCCAGCGTACGACTTGGCCACAAGATCATATGAATATCCCAATAATTATAAACAACAAAGTGCGTATGTACATATATATACTCACGACATCAACATCGAGTTTCTGTCTTGGGTGTGGAAAGGGCAAAAGCGGGCTATAAGTAAAAAGTAGAGGGAGGACGAGGAAATCTTGTAGTATATCATAAGACGTGAGGAAGGCTGCAGAAGGCGAGATAAGAGACAAAAAAAAAAGGAAATGATGATAAATCGATGCAGCATGAGACTAGAAGAGTCGTGTGGGGGTGGGGTGATAGTGGTATGCGGGGATTGCAGAGTGAGAAGTATGTAGTGCAGTAGCAGGGTATAAGAACGTAAAGTCATGGGACGGAGGAAACTGGATCATATGAAAATTTGAAAAAGAAGAGCACAAGAAAAAAGAGTGCTCGCGGAAGGATCATGAGGAGTTGCAATTGGATGCTGGACATGTCGAAAATGCAGACAGCATACAGCACAAGATAGCAAAGGATCAATTGAGGTTTGTAGAAAGGTGATCGAAGGTGATCGATCCAAAGACGCAGCGCGAAGAGGAATAGAGGAACAACACACAGAACTTCGTCAATGCAATGAGCCGTGCGGATTTCGGGTAGTCTCGTCAACTCTGATGGCGTCTGAAAGAGAAAACGACATGTAAAAGGGATGAGAACAGGCAGATCAGCGCTCGGAGGAAATACCCCGCAGGAAGATCCAGAAAATAGAAGAATAATAAAAAGGTAAAACCGAAATCCCAAACCATGGAAACATCAGCATGTTATGTCTGACAACAACTCCAAGGACTACCCCGACTCAACAGTGCCTTCTCCTCCTCATCTGCCTGGGCCGACCACGTAGGCGTTGGAACTGAGGTAAGCATCACGCTATCACGTTTTTTCAATTCATTTTCCCTTTCGATTGCATCTTTTCGCTGTATTATCGCAGATATCAGTGTGTCGAAGAGGTTCTTCACGCCTAGTTGCAGTTCGTCGATTGGGCATAAAAAATGGCAGCGAACGAACAATTACCAGTACTAACGTCAGTACGACCCTAATACTTAGGGATCGAAACTTACCGCGGTCATCTTTCGAGGATACTTCGAAAAGACTCATATCCTTTTCGAGCCCCCATTCCCGGTCGTCTTCGCAACCCTCGATCTCATCTTCCTCAGGAACACTGTTGCTACTTCCGTCCAGTCCGTCCATAAAACCTCCCGTGCCAGTTCGTAGTCCAAAATAGCTACCAAAGCGTGACCTTGTTACAGGATCCCCATTAACATCTGTCACCTTCTGCCGACGCGATGAGCTCGTCGTATTAGATGAGTTTGCTCGTCTTAGAGGTTCAGCAGACAATGCCTGACCATTACTGAATGCCCAATCGGCTGTTATGCGCGGGAAAGCGGTCGTAGAACGTCGCAACTCTGATGGCCGTGATAGGGAATTGTCATCCATTGCTTTAGGGGCAAGCGAGCTGACTGGAACAGAACGCGAAGGTGTGAATGATGTAAAGCGAGGGCGGATGTAGGACAATGTAGAAGGATGCGGTGTGATAGGCGCCGGTGGAGAAGGCGGTGGAGGAGGAGGAAACCAGCGTGCAAGAGAAAGGCGTACGCGGTCTGGAGTTACTTGACGGCTCCGATTAAGGTCCGCTTTTGAGCCCACTATATAGATGATTAGATCCGAAGAACAATTCTTCTTCAGTTCTGCATTATAAAAGATTGTGCGTTGTAAGTTTACGGAGTAAAGAACCATAAGAATGAGCTATCATATCACAGAGACGTGAAAAAGAGCTTACCTTCGAGCCACCCGCGAACATCATCGAATGTAGAGGCATTAGTGATATCGTACAACAACAAAGCGGCGTTCGCGCCGCGATAGTACATAGGTGCCTGTTAGGGTTGCATAGGAGCGAATAAAACGAACAAACGATCAGCGGCTCAAGGGCTGTCCACGCTATAGGGGCCGAAATGGGCAACACGAATGAGAATGCGCACCATACTGCGGAAACGCTCTTGACCTGCAGTGTCCCAAAGTTGGAGACGGACCTTGAGTCCATCAACATAGACCTTTTTGGTGACGAAGAAGGCACCGGTAGTGGAAGTGGTGTTCTTGGGATCAAACTTGTTTTGCGTATATCGCTGAAGGAGACTAGTTTTCCCCACACCTGAGAGCAGNTTTTTTTAAGAAGAAATTCACGTAAAAGAGACGCGTATGCACAATGTAAGTGCAAAAGGTCTCGGAATTACGCACCGGTGTTGCCCATGACAACTATCTTTGCATCGACTGAGCGAGATTCATAGTCGTAACGAGACTTGCCATAGCTATCGAGTGGGGCATAATCGGAGAGGGGCATGGGTGTCGTTAGAAAGCAACGCGCGCGGTGAGCAGCCGCGGCGGGGACGTTGTGGAGGATGCTAGGAAAGCAGAGGCTAGGAGATTATATGTCAAGACCCCTGAAGGTCATGTGACCTAAGGCTGACGGCCCTATAACCGGTTGGTTGTCCTCCGAAGCCTACGTTACACGTTACATGAGGAATGGAGCAATAGTAAGGCTGAAGCACGAAGCTCAGCGCAGTAGTTTCATAGCACACAGCTCGCAGTGATAGTAGGGATGAACCTTCATTTTGGAGCGTGTGCGGGAGCGTAGATATAGCATGGGCACCTAACACATAATGGATAATCGACCATACATAGTAAAAGCCTACTCTGTCGGAGTTACAGGGAACTCGAAAACCACATCCTTCCCAGTCAACCGGCGGTACACCGACGAGAATGAGTCCAGCTTGTATTCGAGTGATGTCGCGTCCTTCGAGTCCAGGAAACTGAANAAAAAAAAAAAAAAAAATAGAACGATGAGTATATTTGATATATTATGTTCGTGCATCGCACGCACACTTTAAGAAGCTTTGAGCCATCGACTGAGACTCGGGTACGTTTGCCTACAATCTCCGTCGGGAAGACGAGATCCTCGAGGATTTTCTCATGGACGCTCGTCAGCGTCCTGCTACGAGGACGCTTCTGCTGCACACGCGATGTGCGCGTCGGCTTGCGGAGCATACGGCGCTGAGCAACAAAGACAACATGGCGTTCTGCGAATTTCTTCTCGAGTTCACGGGTGAGCCTTAATTGTTTTTAAAGCGAAAAGTCAGCATTTCCATTTAGCAACAGTTCCTGCCGGCACACCCACGCACCTAGCCTGTACCTTGTGGAAGGCTTTCAATTGAGGAACGGGGACAAAGATGACGATAGCTTTCTTGCCACCACGGACGTCGACCTCGCGCGCGGCGGAGATCTGGAGAGGGCGGAGCTCTGCTTTGAGTTCCGGGACGTTGTTCTCGAGGTCGATAAGTGCCTGGGCAACAGACGTCTCTGTTTCATCGGGTGTAGATGTGGGTGCGTTGGCCGTACGCAGAATTTTGTGTTGTACAGACATGGTGGTGTCGAGAACGGCTGCTATCGCGCGAGCAGAACGTTAGCCAAATCAAACCATACTCATCCACCGGCACTCGACTATTCTGCTGCGTTCCAGACCGCGAGACCCAATCCAACGTGACCCACAAGCACCACCTACAGCCGTTCTATCGTTGAAAGGTACTCACCTGGTCACCGTGGACGACGGTCTTGACGATCTTGACTAGTACTGGCTCGGCGATGGNTTTTTTCCACTTCGATTCACGATTCGAGAGAAAAAGGGAATTAATTGCATAAGATCACTATTAGTAATATAATTAATTACATAACTGAAGTTGCAGTCCATTTTTAGAAATAAGATTAGGATTAGGATAGACTTCGATATCGAAGGCGTCTAGGTTCATCATATGTCTCATTAGCCGACCCTAATCTGCCTACCTCTACTGCCTCGACATGAACCAGCGGTTGCCCTGATCTCTCCTTCCTCCTCTACCTCACTTCCTGCGTTCTCCTCCTCCTTTAGCCTCCACGCGCGCACGCCACGCCGTCCACATACACGATGCCATACATTGACTTCGTGTCGAAGGATGATCGTATCTCCCTCTGGTATGTTACTAATACGCGCCATGGCGGCACTGGCGACTTTGAACTTGCAAAACCCGTCGTTGTGATGTACTGCTCTCCCTGGTCATCCTGAGCGTCAGCGCAAATAACTCTGCTTCTGTCAGGCTGCATCCACTCTTCCTAGACTCGACCTGGTTAGCGACCCAGTTCGAAGACCCCCGCCTTTACACTCGGTTTAACCTCATTGCGTTTGACATGCGTTCCGCGGGAAGGAGCACTGCACGCCCGAGCGGCGCTCACGATACGTGGGTCGACGCCGCGGACTTAGCCTTCGCCATACAGGTGCGTGCTCGACGCGTTTGCAGTCGCTTGCCAACTCAACTTATTTTACCATGCTTTTGCCGCCCAGGCCCTTGGGTTGCCTTCGGCGCACTTCTTTGCCGTAGAAAATATTTCAGTGAATGCGGCCCTTCGGATAGCAGCGTTGTGCGTGTCCAATTGCTTACGTCTTGTGGTGCTAGCTCTTACATGCCTGTACATGCTAGATTTCCTGAATTATGCTCGAGCCTGACACTTATAAATGTGCCTCCACCGACAGAGTAAGTTTCTGTTACCTGGTGTATCTCTCCCCTCCATTTATCCGTAAATATACAGATTAGAATGGGTTTTTGAGATGTATGGAGAGCTCCTGAATATGTGGTGTCATCCGCAAGATTTAGACGAGTTCGATCATGCTTTATTAGAATTGACGAACTGTCTGCTAGGGAAGGTGCTTCCACTTGTAATTTTGTTGCGTTTAAAATGGGATTATAATCTCAAAAGTATGCCTTGGTGTTGACAGGATTCTACTCCTGAACTCCAGGACGAGCTAGTTGCCTTCTGGTCACTGACATATCCTCCCTGGCGGCGTTCGCGTGTCTACGAGGTAATGCACTGCGTACTCAACGTGAGCCTTGTCCTTAATCACCGAGTCGGGGGACCGGAAGTGATGTTGTGCACTAGCGCACACCGTTATCAGATAGGGTCCTTGCTTGCGTTACGCAGCCTACTCTGATAATTCAGGTACGCATTCACCTACAAGATATTGTATGTTTGTGCTTGCTAAAATATCCTTCGGCCCAGTCTGACAAGACAGACATCAATCCCATCAAGTATGCGGAGAGGTTGTCTAAACAGCTTGTAAACGTTGAAGGGAAGGCACGAGTGCACGTCATCAAAGGTTAGCAATTATGTTCGAACTGCTCTGGTAGTCAGAGCCTTTGGCTAGAATATGCTATCACGCCATCAGTCTGATTTATTCAAAGATCGATGATTTTCTTGATTGCACCTATTCTCTGTCTGCATTATTGATAATCTAACCTGTGCATTCAGGATCTCCGGAGTACGTCACGCTCGTTCCAACTTGCGCATCCATCGTGAACCGTGTCTTCGCGGAGTTCCTTTCGCGGCAAACGAACCTTTACATCCCAGTGACACTGCAGATGATCTCGCCGACCGAAAGGCGAGAGCGTGCGCAGGAGGCTCTGGAGAAACTCGCAGACTTGATGGAAGATCCGAGTATTGCAGAGCGCGATCCGGCATCTGCGTTGAGTTTCTCATGTGTGACTCCGGAGGTACTACAAAGCCAGTCCGATGTCCTGAGCCGGCAAGCGCTAAATGAGCGTGAGGCGTTCTCCCCTCTTGGGATGGACGGTCGACCATGTCGCAGGTTTTTCATTTTTTTCCGTCAATTCTTTGGATTCGAGGCTGACAACGTAGGTCTAGATTCTCAGAACGCTACAACGATCACTGGTTCCAAGCAGAGAAAGAGGATGCACCACACTGTACGTTCAGTTTACTCTCTTACGTCGATGTCGCTTACCTTGCCTCTTATCGTTTACTCAGCCTATCAACTCAACAAAGAGGAAAAGCTGAAGGCACTCGAGAACCTCGTTACGCGGACAGAGTATCTTTCAACTTCAGCAAAAGATGCCAATGGCGAATATTTGTCCGCACAAGAACCTGTGTCGAGTGAGGTCGCACGCACTGGGCGCCTGCGACGCTCTACGATCTCAAAACACGTTGTCGAAAAAGCGACCATTGGCGGAGCTGGCTTTGCACCGACCACCGTGATTGCAAACACGATACACATGACCAAAATGTTCAATTATAAATAATTTTCTTGAGCTCGGTTCGGTGGCTTACTTTCTTTTCTCGTCTTTCCTCACTCTGGCATTGTACGCACCGGCCGTCTGATACCCAGGTTTACTTTTCCATTTATTTATGACTCCTCTTTCTCATTGTCTCTGCATTGCAAGAGCGTTTGAACTCTCATACATTATATTTATTACATAGACTCTACGACTTCTTATTCATCATCCAATTCCCGCATTTATCGCATTCAACGAGCATACTTCAATGCACACAGACCCGATCATGTATACGAACCGAACGCTGAGGACTGGGGAGTACGCACGCTCCTCGAATTCTGCTGGAAATTATTTATTGGGACTAATACTGCATCTGCATCGCGCAGCCGTACAGTTTATATGTGTATAATACTTCTTAAAACACACCTAGTACTAGTGACTCAGATGTAAATATATATGTAGTATTACATGCCACATTCTTCCGAGAAAGGAAGCCAGATATTACGCAAAGCTCTGAGCCTTGTACCTTCTTACCTTCCGCGCCTCCGAGTGCTTCACTCACCCGTCCCCGTCGTTCACCATCGTCGTCCGCTTAATAGGTTGCTCAACACTGGAACACAATGGCTGACATGGAAGTTGACACTACCGCAGATGGTACTTCTACTCCTGCATCCGCTGCGAAGAAAGGCGGGAAGCAGCGCTTTGAGGTTAAGAAGGTATGAGCGTGTTTTATTTCCCCTATCCATTCGCCTCATTCTTACCTTCGCTCCTTGGCATGGAATCTGATCCAATTCCCTTCATAGTGGAATGCCGTATCGCTTTGGTCATGGGGTGCGTTTTTGATGAAGTGTACATTGCTACCGCCACGACCTGACCTTATACATACGATCTCTACCAGACATTGTCGTAGACAATTGCGCTATCTGCAGGAACCATATCATGGATCTCTGTACGTGCTGACATTGTGCTTCTTGCTGGTACACTTGTTAAATCATTCTATGTGACGTGCTGCGCAATCATCCCAACCTGCTTGCGTTCTTGCATTTTGACGAACAGGCATTGATTGCCAAGCAAACCAGGTTTCTGCGACATCGGAGGAGTGTAATGCAGCTTGGGGCATTTGCAACGTGAGTGGCTCTATTTCCATGTTGTATGGTAATTGAGCGGGTTCCCATTTTCTGTGTCTGTGACTCGACCGATGTGATCATATAGCATGCATTTCACTTCCATTGCATCTCAAGATGGTTGAAGACGCGAAACGTCTGTCCGCTGGACAACAGGGAATGGGAATTACAGAAGTACGTCCTTCTTTAAAAAGTTATTTATTGATCTGATTGAAACTGATTTTTTTTTTCCTGTCTAGATATGGTCGGTAAATGGACATTGTACTTTATGTCACACCACGTGCATCTGCGCATGTACATGTATGAATGATATGATATCTCCGACTTGCTATCAATTCTTCCCCTTGACTTCCAGTCTCATGTGGTAGTGCTCAGTCAAGACGTCGTCTGATGTTTAGATCTTTATCAGGTCTTAAGCATAACCATGGTGGTTGGATCTCATCTCCTACTTCCCCCTTCTCTCGCTATGTCTTTGACCCTTATGACCGTGTATCAAAGCGAGTTCAAGTACCAGCGATGTCGATGCTCGATGCCTCGAAGTCTGATGTTCTCCAACCTCCACCATGCCCCTGCGCATTTTGCAGAGTGACTTAACTGACATGATCGACGCGTCAAAGGACTCAGCTTCAGCTTGGGGCGCTCAATCTCGCCCTTCCGGATCTGTTCAACATGAAGGTGATGCAATGAACGTTGACGAGGTGCACGGTCTCACTTGATGCCTGGTAGGTATATTAGTCCCTACGAAGTTTTAACCATGCTAGGCAATTCAGTCCTCATTGCTGGACGTGAATTCAAGGAAATGATTCCTTCGAGGAAGACGAGGTGGAGATGAGCTCGAGTGTGAGTCTGCATCGACNAAAAAAACACATCTTATCTTATTCGCACAATGGACTCTCACCATCGATTACCTGTCAAACATACGCAGATCATTCATCGCATTCTCAAAACAGCCCGTCGAGGATGTAGAAAGCCATGACGACGACGATGAATATATTCCGACAGCGTAAGGCAGTCTTCGGCAGTGCATCTTTCGGCAAGCTGTATTGTTTTCTATGTCTATCGGGTCACAGTCTTTGTTATTAAATCTCCGTAGTTGTTTTTAAGCAACCACTTTGTTGCCTTGAGGGCCGTAATTAAATATCAAAAGACAGTTTGTAAAACGTGACTGCTTGTCTCAAAAGAAACGAGTAATAAGAATATTATATATACTTTTCTACAAGAATATCTGATTAGTTTGTTGGGTTAGCCCCACCCAAGAACTGAGCCCTCTGATAACGTTCAAGTTAACAACATAAAAATAATCAGGTCAAACAAAATACTGACCAGTTTCATAATAGCCTCTCGTTCATTCGGAGGCAGATTAGGGATTTGGTCAGGAGACAGGGCTAAAACCTGCTCCAACATGGCCTTACCAGAACAAGATATTAATAATTTTCCTAAACCACAATAGCCTATTCTCACCCTTTGAGTCGAATCCATGTTGGGAGGAAAATTTATCTGGGACGTCGCTGGAGGCGCTGCTACTGGAGGCGCAACTGAAGCTGCCTGTTGGATTGGAGGCGGCCCTGCTTGATAGTAAGGTGGCTGCATACTTGGAGGCTGTTGCTGCAAATTAGGAGATTGTTGCATGCTTGGCGGCTGTTGCATTTGTTGGAAATGGGGTGGATACTGAGGCGGAACAGCAGGAGCCTGGCCCATAACTGGCGGCATTGGAGGCATTGGTGGAGGTACGACCGCTTGAGGAGCTTGTGGGGGAGTGGCGCTGTGGGCAGCCCGCATTCTCTTCATAATAGATAAAATTTAAATTCTCGTCGTATGGCATTGCTATTCACACACTGACCTCAAGGACAGCTGGATCCACTATATTCATGATCACCAGCGCCTGGAAAAGCGCATGTGCGAGCTGCGGATGGGCAACTAGCAGCATTCGCGCCTGCTCAGGATGGTTGATAACAAAAGCCTATGGTAATGACACACATCTCAAGGTGAATCAGATGTCCAAGTGCAAGCTCTGAGATATTGTTTCCACCTTCATTTGTGCGAGCACTTCTAAAATTTGGCCCGGATTTATCGTTGCTAGGGTTTGGGTGATGGCGTCCAGTGCTGTTGTACCCGGCGTTGGAGGTATGCCTATAGGCAGCGCCCTCAAGAAGGAGCCGGCGTCATTTCTTGAAGGCGGATAGTCATCATGGCGTTCACGCTTTTCACGTTCTCTCCATTGAGCCCTAGTCTCACCACTGTCGATGATCTCACCATGGACGGTAGTCTTCCCTTCCAAGAAAGGATCCGAATCTGCAAGGTCGATGCGAAGCGGACGTCCACCAACATCGGTGCTATTGAGATTTCGTACGGCTGATGCAGCGGTCTCATGATCTTGTTGACAGTCGAGCGACATGAAAATAAATTGAGGATCGAAGACAACGCATTTCAATCAGGCGCAAGCAATGGCAGAGCCAGGCAGTCAGAGTTGATTCTATCAATTGGATTAGTCTGAGATTTAGAATATCTACCCGCGAACTCGCAAAACCCATAACCTTTAGGTTTCCCTGTTTCCCTGTCAAAGACAAGTCTTCCCGTAGTGAAGCGAAACCAGATCGAAGTCTAGCTCAGTATTATAGTCGTCCGTTGAATGCACAGAGATATACCTGAATCCGATTACTTGCCCAACAGACTTAAAGACGTCGATGAGTTGTTCCTGGGACAGCGGTCACTATCCTTGAAACGAAACAGCACCAGAGGTAGCTTACTTCTCCCATGTTGTAAGGAACATTTCCGACTACATTTTTGTGTCAACGCATACACGTATAAAACAGACGACAAGTACGTACCAAATACGACCTTGCTCATTTCAGCGATTAAATTTGAGTATTCTGAAAGTAATTGCCAAGTTGGAAAGTGTCGACAGTCAGTGAAAGGCCCGTGTTTACGTAAGCAATGCGTCCGCAAAGCCGATGGTCGAATGCACCTGCGCCACACAAATGCCTTCCGCTAGTCGCGTTACTCGTAGCTCACTTGCTACTGCTGAAGACTTGGCTTCTTTAAGTGCTCGGGAACGTCTTGTTTTTTCTCAGGCAGTGTATGAATATGGCGCTGGACAGTCTTCGTGGTCCGAAATCGCAAAGCTGCTTTCGAAACATCCACTCGTCTCCCGCCCAAAGAGTTTTTTCACGCCACAGTCATGTGTCATTATATATAACTATTTGATGAAGGAGGCAGAACTTGAATAGTGAGTATAGACGTTTCTAACTTTATACTGCCATCGTTAATACAGGTAAAGCACGGTTTCGGCAGAAGCGATGAAGGGCGAGTTCATGACTTCCGTCTTCCCCAATATACATATCTGACAACTATAATAGCAACCGTCAATTTGCATCTGGCACAATTCCAGTACGACGAGCGAACGAAAGAGCTGAGGGACGAGATTGCTGCAGAGGAGGAGAGATTTAAGTTTGTCTAATGAACTCTGCGCATGGGTTGCATCTTAACCATTGGTTTAGGACACTGGTTACAGAAATTGACGAAATACGGTCGGGGAAATGGGACCAGAAAATACAGGAGAAATTGAATGGTGTACCCACTCTGTTAGACACCGAATCACCAGTCCAGCAACTTGGCAAGTATTATTTATATCTCCTTCCAGACTACCCACACTCATCTCTTTATTCTGATTTGCATTGAACCTTTCATATAGAAGATATACCAACACTTGCAGAGCCTGAGGTTAGATTTTTTTTTGCATCGCCACCCATTTCTCAAATTCATAATGCCACAGCCTACCGAAGAAAAGAACACCCCTCAAGCTCGAAGCCAGTCGCCTACAGATGCATCTGTAAGACGTTTTCCCTTCATTTCATAAACAATAATTATGAAACTGACTCTATTGCACGATTGTAGCATGATAGTAAGGTCTTTTCGGCAACACAAGCTGAAGACTCAGATGGTGAAGCGCCTATGGACGTGTCTTCGCCAGTGCGTGGTTCGTCACCAGTAGTATCGAAAACATCTGCAGAAGAGCCCGAAGACAAAAAGGTCGAGAACGCAGTGGAAGATGATATTCAAATTGAGAAAGAGGATGTAGTTCAAGATTCTCTGGAATCTGAACGTGAAAGCTTAGCAGACTTTACTCCACATTCTCGTCCACTTTCAACTACTCCCAAAGCGCAATCCGAGAGAGAGCATTCCTCGTCAAGCCAAATGCTTGTTCTTGATGACGAGGATACTACCATAGAACAAGATGCTGAACAGGCTGGGAACGACGAACAGGTTGTGTTAGATGTGACGACAGAGGTCGAATATCAGGCCAAACCTGCAGCGGTTGATGAAGAAATTCTCGGCCAATCAATTTCACGTGAAGGAGAGTCCCAAGAGGTTGTTTCACATGGGTCGACCCCTTCTCCCCAAGAAAAAGGAGAATGTAAGCAACTTTCTATAAACGCTATTGATCTAATTAACAATCACATGTGCAGCAAAACGAGAAGTATCGGAAGTAGATGGCGTTGCCTCTGATTCTTCAAGAGATAAGAAAAGGCTCAGGGAAGAATCTGAGCCAGCTGATGATGCTGAATCGCCAGCGACTCCGTCTGCAATGGCTTCTGGATTTAAAAATACTAAAGGTTGGAAATTTTTTTTTCCACCCTCCCATGTTCGTATATCTGAGGACATTTGCTAGAACGCAAGCGCTTTCAAAATGTCATAAACATGCTTCACTCACAAATATCCACACACCGCAATGGCACAATTTTCCATCATCCTATCAAACCCTCCGAGGCGCCAGACTACCGTGACATTGTGAAACGCCCAATGGATTTGAAAACGATAAAAAACCGAGTAAGAGATGGTGTTATCAATACTTCAAGCGAGTATCAGCGCGACATATACCTCATGTTTGCAAACTCGCTAATGTACAATCGCCCAAACTCTGACATATATGTGATGGCAGAAGAGGCGAGCTTTCACAGTCTGATTTCACTTGAGAATCGAACTAATAAGCAATTCTGTTTATTTACAGATGATGCTCGACAGCGAAGCTCACATTAACAGCTTTAGGCAGACGGAAGTATTTAATGCACGGACACGTATTTAAGTAGTCATCACTGTAATACTCAGTTACTTACTCGTAGTTTAACCACGTGTATTTATGTGGCTTCGGATCTACGTTCACATGATATCAGCCATTCAGTGTATGCCTTAAATAAGCGAGCTATGCTTTCCCAACCGTTGGCAACTCTACAACCTTTCGTTCGATCCATCACATTATATATTCTATCTCTGTCAACTCTGTCTCAATGCCGATATCAGCGCATTTCGAATCTGCAGACGGTGCTGGTCAGTTGAATGAAAGTGGGTTGAACTCAGAGCTGTGCGCCGACTACGTCAACGAGAGGTGTGTCTTCAAGCTCTGCTAGATCCTTTCTTCCTTGCTTAAAACTTCCAGTCATATCCAGGCCTTTTCCCATGCCTTGAACGCTGAATACTTAGTTGATAATGACTACCCCGATACCCCGCGCAACTCCTCGAGCACGCTCAGTCTCAGCAGCCTACACCCTAACACACCTCTTCAACACCGTCAGTTTCCAGGAATCAATGGAACAAAGAGCCCGCGAATACGGAAGGTGTCTGCGCTTTCCGATTTTGCCCCTATCAACTTGCGGGTAAGGAGGAGGAAAAAAGGAACAAAGCGTCATGAAGACGAGAGGAGGCAGGAATGGCTGTTCATACTTGTTCGATGGCCGCTGTTGGTGAGTTTATCCTGTTCATTGCCTTAAATCTTGCTAACACAAAATTCAGATGTTTATTTTCCTGTTTATCTTTTTTGAGTTTGGCATGTATGTTTTCGTGAGGCAGTGTGTGAATGCGAAAGAGTGGTTCACAGCGTGTATGTCGGACTTCCTCATTCACAATCGTAACTTACATTACACTAGGGCGTGGTCGCAAAGGACAACTTCGATTGAAACTCCGGGCTGCCCACACCTACGATGAATGGAAGGAAGCCGCACGCGCGCTAGACGAGTATCTTGGGTTCGATGAGTGGAAAGCGGTCGATGAGGATCCGTATTACGACTGGAGACTTGTCCGCAAGGTGCTTAAGTCTCTTAAGACTTTGAGGAGGAATGACGATGCCCGTGGTGTCCTTGGCGTTTTGGAAACATGCATTCGGACAAACTTTGCTGGAGCAGAGAGCGCACGGTATGTTTGTAGTGTAATATATCTTTTAGTCGTCGTATTCCTAACCAGTAAATAGGCTGTATAGCGAGGCAAGACGAAGTAACAATTTTCTTCACGACGTTTTGTTGCTAACATATGTAAATAGACCTTCTATGGGACAAAGGACCTGATCGAAAGTGGGTTTCTATTGAGCATTATTATGTTTTTCTCTCCTATAATCATATCTCTTAGCATACATGTCTGAAGTCGAGAAAGCAATGGTCTACATTCGCGATTCCCCAGTACTTTCGAATGAAGAAAGACGCAGANTTTTTTAGGTCAGCAAACATGAATCTCGGAATCTCAGCACTGTGCCTTAGCGGTGGTGCGAGCTTCGGCTACTGTATGAATCCCTCTGTTTGGCGAACGGTTAGATACTTATTGCTAGTCCAGATCATTTCGGAGTCGTGAAGGCCTTTGTACAGACAAACCTTCTTCCAAGAGTCATCACCGGAACATCAGCAGGTGGTCTCGTTGCAGCCCTCGCTTGTACGAGGACAGATGCGGAGCTGAAATGCTTGCTTGTTCCGGAGCTGGCAGACAAGCTTACTGCGTGTGAAGAGACATTCAGTCAATGGTTCAAGAGATTTTGGAAAACAGGTGCAAGATTCGATAGCGTTGACTGGGCTCGGAAGGTATGTCCTCTCAAACTTAAGACGATAAGTGGAAAGATAGAGCAAGAGGTCTAGGCTTGCTTTTTTACGCGCGGTTCTCTCACTTTCCGCGAAGCATACCAAAGGACGGGTCGTATTCTAAATATTTCCGTTATTCCGGCCGACAGGCACTCGTATGTCACTTCGAAATTCCAGTCCTTTCATGCAGCTGACATAATAAATCAGCCCGACGAAGCTACTGAACTATATGACTGCTCCAGATACAGTTATATGGAGTGCGCTCATCGCTTCTGCTGCTGTTCCTGGAATTTTGAACCCGGTTGTACTTATGCAGAAGACGAGAGAAGGAAACCTTATTCCATGGAATTGGGGCTCAAAATTCAAAGATGGGTCACTGCGTGTTGACATTCCACTTCAATCCTTAAATCACTACTTCAATGGCATGTTTATCTTCATCTTTCGCTTGTCTTTCTTCTAATTTACTACCTTATTACATAGTTACACACACTGTTGTGTCTCAGGTCAACCCGCATGTCCACCTATTTTTCTTCGCTCCACGGGGCTCTGCAGGGAAACCTGTAGCCCATAGGAAGGGCAAGGGTATGATCATTATAATACCACTACAATATGCTTCTGACGTGGTTTTAAAAGGTTGGAGAGGCAATTTCTTGCTTTCTGCGGCTGAACAATGGCTGAAACTTGAGTTAACGAAGAACTTCAAAGTCATTCGAGACTTGGACTTGCTCCCTCAACTACTGGGTATGTATGATCTTTACTTTAAGAAAGTAGTTCTTATATCTCAACATCCTTTTGGGTGAACAGGGCAGGATTGGTCGAGCGTATTTCTGCAGCGGTTTGATGGCACGGTGACAATTTGGCCTAAAACGCAATTTGCGGATTGGTTTCATATCTTGAGTGACCCTGATAAAATGGAGTTTACAAGAATGATGAAAGGTGGCGAAGCAGTTACATGGCCAAAGGTATCCGCGCTCAAATAAATTTCATGAACAGTTTCTAACGTGGTGCAGTTACACATGATTGAGAATCGCTTCCGGCTAGAGCGTGAGATCCTACGAGGACGAGCAGCCGCACGGAGGACCATGTCTACGCGTGAACGAGTCCCATCTCTAGACGTTGATCCAGGAAATATTCCCGATGTCAGTATGGGTGCGCTTCTGTCACCTGACGTAGAGGCTGGAGAAGGACAACGTTTGACGGATACAGACACGGACTTACCTTTTAATTATGTTGAAAGAGATGGAAAACTCCGTTTTCGAGCTACTGTTTCAGAACACCAGACGTCTGGGGCTTCAACACCAACAGAGTTAAAAACTAGCCAAGATCCATTGCGTTCCCCCGCGAGGCGACGGCGTTGGGCATCTCGGTTTCTTGAGGATGGTGAAGCTGGCTCAGCAGTTAAACAGTCCCATGAGGACTATGGTCTTGGTACTCCCGACCCATTGCCTATGGGCACGGCTTTCTCTCCTTCAGACCAGCAGGGTATAATGCGCTTTGCGCGCATTCCATCGAGCGGATTACTACAATCTTTAAAAGCCCGGTCGTTTTCACGGTTATCATCGCCGTTCCAGTCTATGAGTAAGCTAGACAAGGCAACAGAAATGAATGCACAGCAAGAGCTTCAACAGACAGCAGACGTCCCATGGAGCAGCGACAGCTCGGATCTCGACGAGGAGCTGGAATTGGATGACGAAATCCTACATGGGGGCGGGGATTTTCGAGAGCCAAACGCGCACCCCACTCGAGAATTGTGAGAAACTGGCAGTCAGCGACAATTATCATTATTTTAACCCTTTGCAGATTTTCAGACAATTTCGATGACGATCAATAATGAACTTTTCCCTCGTGGATTCTCCGCTCGCTTGATATTGTACCACTGGGATGACCCCCATTCTCATCTTATTTAGTGACAGAGCCGAAGCGAGGGTCGAAGTCACTTCCTTTCGCCTCAAGGTCTAAAAAATATATTCCTTTCTGTTTTTAACTTACAGCCTCTCACGACTTAGTAAATAGTATTTGCATCAAAGGTGTGTGTATCAGTCGTTAGTAAAAATACATGTGTAATTTGTAACTCATCTGTAGAAAACAAATTATAAGAATAAGAATATATACATAATAATTTTGAGCAGATAGGGTGTACTTTTTATACATCCTTTTACTATTCTCAATCTCGAGTGTCCATTAAGTCCTTGGCGAACAATACTTTAAAAGGCGGTCCATTTTACGTGATGCACTAGAAGTGTATCCACCCTGNAAAAAAGTATGTGAAGTTTCAATCTCTGTAGGGCTTCAGTAAAGATGAGACGCACACCGCCGAATATCAATGCATGGTTTAGGTAATGGAAGAGCTCGTACAAATCCACGCGCAGCTCGTATTGATCAATTGGCTCTGACTTCGGAAGAAGTTCATGGTATTTTTCAAAAAAAAGTCTGCGGAAAGCCTCCAAAAATCCGCGCAATGGCTAAGCTTTACAAGAACTATTACTTCAGTAATTCATAAAAGCAGAAGCTATAGACGTACTCTGCTTCGTTGTGACCGTAGAAAGAGGACGGATCATATACAATTGGCTCGCCGGACGTACTATCGACACCCGTATTTCCACTCTGAGGAAGTAGTTAGTACCCTAATCAGAAAGCTTAACAATACAATATGCAGACCCAGAGATCACCGTGAAGAATGACCGGGTCGACTCTCAAGGGTTGCAGAAGATATGGGATCACGCTAGTTCAAGTACCTCAGCATATTATTTGCGAAAAGTTAGACGAACCACGTACGTCTTCCGCACTGACGCGATCTTCTCACATAACACATTACTTCCTCTCTTCTCCAAACCTTCTTGCAGACTCCCAATCAATGCATCAAAGCACTTTTCCCACGTGTCAAACCAGCCATTCTCCAGTCTAGTTAGTCCACAGAAGGTAGGCACGCCGAAACCGAAGCCCTGCTCGCTCTTGTGCACATGTAACTCTGTCGCCAGGCGCGTCGCGAGCTTTGTCATCGATGCAGAGGAGTGCGGCATGACATCTTTATACTCGGAGATAAAGTACGGACACTCTTCATCATTTGTGCCAGAGACTAGTACGCGAGGTGCGAGCCCAGGTGCGGCATGCACGATATGCTTGAGAGACTCGACCTCGCCGAGATATTGTTCCTGCTCCGAAAGATCACCAACCTTAGCATAATAGCGCCTGCCAGAGGACGAAGTGATTAAAGGAAGGTCAACAGTGAAGTCCGACTCAGGCTCAAGCTCTTTGATTTTTTGAAGGAGGATGCTTAATGCCATCTTCAAATCTTCAAGCTTGAAGCGTGTTTGCGCCTGTGACGTCTTCGCCGATCCTCTTTTCGATCGGAGTTCAACAGTTGAGTGGCGCTGAACCCAATCTTCTTTCAGTACGCAAGTCGCAAGTCGCGTATTTGTGACCATGTCCTCCCCTCCACCTGCTATTGTCCGGGAAGATATTCTCTCTGCTGCAGAGCAGCGAGCTCATCGAGAGGCGACAATTGATATCAAACAGCTTGCGCGGATTAACGAACTTAAGCGATCCTTTCGGCGTCTGATTGACCCTGGCATTATGCGGCCGAATAAAAAGGAGGACGCACTGGCATCACTCAAAGTATGTGGACTGATTTGTTCTCTGTTGCGTCGTCCTCACCGTATACAGACTCTGGTGGCCCTGTCTGACAACCTCTTGCGGGAACCTGACAATCCCAAATACCAGCAATTTAAGCTTACGAACAACGTCATAAAGAAGCGCTTGGTAGACGTCAAGGGAGCTATAGAATATGCTGTCGATGTTAGTAAACACTCCAATCGAGGCTTGTGTAATCTTCAAATTATCTGAATGCTCGTACTTCAGCTTGGTTTTCACTTGAAGGTATGAACAGTTGCATGTCATTGACAACGTGGTAGCTTACACCAGACACGCAAGGTCGAGGATTTACAGCCTACATATATCTTTAATAATCGCCACCTCGAGGACCTACAGATTGGGAATGAAATTCTTAAAGAGACTCTGGATCGAGAGATGGAGAAGCAAAGTCGAGCACAAAACCCGAAGCTGACAGAAAGAGAGATGATTGAAATCACCCGACGCAATGTCTGCTCCTTTTTCTAATTTATCATGAGCATAATACTTACTATTCATCATCATGTAGGTCCAACTTAATTTCGAAGATGATCGCAGGGCAAAATTGCTAAAAGATAAGCGGGAGGCTGAATTACGAGCTGTACGAGAAGCAACAGGCGCATCAGCCCCAGCTGCTTCACAGGTACCTACAACAGATTCAAGGATACCTCCTGGAGGTGTAACTTTAAACGGATATGTTGAGTCTGGAAATGAGGAGTCTACGTTGACTCATACGTCAGACAACGTGTCGGACGATGAAGAATGATATTGTATTCAGTTCATAGCATGTCACATTTCCCATTTAAAACCCACATCTCTATTCCTGTGTAACAAATGTAATAAATATACTAAAAGATACAAATTCGGACAAACGACAACACATGAAGAAAACACAGGTGTATCCCAGAACAAAATTCTAATGGAATGGGAACTTCTTCCTATCGAGCTTCGCAACAGGACGATTAACGGAATTTCCTAGTTGTTTATTAGGAAGTTCGGGAAGAGCAGGCATGAGAGGCATTGGGAACTCGGACAAATCGTTCATCGTTAATCGGAAAGACTCAACCTGCTGTGGTGTTGTGGCCGAGCCTGCCAGTGCTCAATAAAGCATGGAACGTATTAAAGCAGAAACTTACCTGCCAATGCCTTGCCCTTTCTAAGACGGTGCCGTCGAGCCGCGACTTTGACTTCGGCGTTGATTCATCAGCAATGTCGGACTTCCTGCCGATATGGTTGTTCCTCTGGCTAGGGCGCACCATTTGAGTGGTATTTCCAGCAGCAACTGGTGTTTGTCGCAAGGAACCACTCCGCGACATCCCACTCGCGGAGTCTAACGAAGGCTTACTAGTCCTACCTAGAGATAACGTTCGTCGGACTTCAGATGGCAGCTTGGACCTTGAGAATTGACTAGGGGGTAGAGACAAACCGCCTGCTGTGGCGACGCTCGCGGATGCGTTCGGAAATACTAGATCATGAAGCTCTTTGTGCGTTCGATGAGGTCGACACTGAACGTAAATCGAAACATTAGCCGGAACGGGGTGGCCGTCTGGAAAACCACTGGACGTCATCTGTGTCACTGGCTGCTTAGCAGGATAGAGTTGAAAATGTGGATACACGGCAGGGTCTAATCATTGGTGACGCATGAGCATATGCACATAAATTTTGTTTATTTATTTTGACAAGCAACTCACAAATGTCGAAAACGGGATAGTTGGCTTCCAGACGAACAAGAGCTTCTTTCGTCAAAGGCACTAGATCGGACGTTAAACCGCTGTTATAGATGTCGAAGAAAGGGTAGACAGGTGGGTCTGAAACAAACATTATCATGAGAACAGTCCGACGGACATTAATATATACGTACAGTTGTCAAAGGCCGGATATTTCGCGATTAACTTCAGAGGGTGCGGTTCTCGCCAATATTCGGACATCGATGCATTGCCCGTACGATAGATATCGAAGAATGGATAAACAGCTGGATCTACACAATCTGTCAAACAATGATCTAGGGGTATTAGATAGAAAGGCCTTACAGATATCAAAATTCGGGTATCTGGTCTCGCAGATAACTGATACAGTCTGTTCAGACAAAGGTGATGGTGGCGCAGGATATATAGAAAGATGAGGATACACCGGCGTGTCTGTTGTACGATTAGCAAGTCTCGACAGATCTAGATTTGCTGTCTTACATAGTTCTATGTGAGGATACTTGGGCTTCAGGGTCACAACAATGGTGTCTTTTGATTTCGCCGAAGGCTCCCAATACCTCTCGGCGTTCTTTTGGATGTTAGGGTAGAAATTAAAAGAGGGGTACGTCGCGGGATCTACGAGAAGTATAAGTGTAGCACAATACGGGTCTAATATAGTGATACTTACAAATATTGAAGTACGGATATTTTGTCGGAAGTTTGACCTCAGCTAGCAACGGAGAATCCTCTCCATGATCCGAACGAACGCAAGGATATATGTCTTCCAAGTTGTTAGGATACATGGCAGGATCTAGAACCATATTTGAGATAGAACGTCCATACAACATATAGCAGTGAAGCAAATACTCACATAAATTGAAGATAGGGTAAAAGCATTCCAGCCGAACAGATATATCCCGTTGTCTAACGAGAGATAGGCCTGCATCCTGTGAGATGTGATTAAACATCCCTTTTGATCGGAGTACAGAGTTCGTCATAGCAGGATAAATATTAAAATCTGGGTACACCGCTGGATCTGTAAAATAAAAGCCGGTTATTAGTCAATGTAGTATGCTTCCTAAAAATATCACCACAAACAGATTTCAATGGATGGATAAGTCCGTGGCAGCTTTGCTGGAAAAGCTTTTAGCGAGTTTTCCTGAGGATCAATTACATATCCTGGATAAATCTCGAACGTTGGATAGGTTGCTGGATCTGTAATTTCATGAGCTAAGGGTTACACGTAGAAGCTATTAAAATATTACAAATACCAAAGTTCGGATACTTGACATCGACCTTAATACTTATTCCCATTGTGGTACCGCTAGATTCTAATTTGACGTGGTACAGGTCGAAGTTTGGGTACGCGGCAGGATCTTAAGAGAGCCAAACGTTAGTAGAATGCTAGTTTTATGCGATCAAACTTGACTTACAAGGTTCGATTGAAGAGTATCCCGGGTTTACACGAGTAAAAATCGGACTGTCAACATCTTCAGAATCTTGTGCGTGCTGACACACATAATTCCGTGGCATTGCCGAGATATTCTTCTTGGTATCCATATTATAAAGCAAACTACTTTTCCGTTGTAGTACATCGCCCTTGTTGAAACCATGCGGGCGCACAGGATACAAATCGAAGTGTGGATAAACGGCGGAATCTGTCATAACTGAATTACTTTGTTGGATAAACCTCCGGACGTTCTGACTCACAAATGTTTATCCACGGATATCCTGGGGACAGGTGAATGGGGGACATATGGATAAAACGCTGAGCACATGACCACTCTGAATTGAATTGAGAGTTCACGATTGCGGGATAAATGACAAGATGTGGATAAACTGGCGAATCTGTAAATGTAGTTTAGCCAATTTTGTATTGCATTTTAAAAATTATCGTCACGAACAGATTTCAATAGACGGATATGCCGATGGCAACTTCACTGGAAGAACATTTAAGGAATTTTCCTGGGGCTCAATTACGTTTCCGGGATAGACCTCGAACGCAGGATTAACGGCTGAATCTATGTTTCCATGAGTCAAAGTAAATATAAAGCAGGGGAAAACCTTACAAATACTGAAGATCGGATACTTGATACTGTCCTTAATGCAGATTCCCCTCGTAGCATCACTAGATTTGAGCTTGACGGGGTACAGGTCGAAATGCGGGTAGGCGACAGGGTCTTTAAACAGTCAATCATTAGTGTAGGACTGACTGTAGTAGACATGACTTACATGGAACGATCGAAGGATATCCCGAATCTATACGAGTAACAATCGGGTTGATGGCATTCTCAACATGCTGATAGGGCCACACGTGATTCCACGGCAGTACAATCTTATCATCATCTGTATCAGAGAGTAAGCCATGCTTCCGTACATCACCGCTAGTAAGACCACCGGGTCGCACAGGGTACAGATCAAAGTGAGGATAAGCGGCAGGATCTGTCATGTTATGTTATGCTCATGAGAGATGTTTAATAAGCTTCTCGATATTATGACTCACAGGGGTTTAACCATGGATATCCTAGGTTCAGAGAGATGGGGGGCAGTTGAACAAGACCTTCGGAATTTGCAGTACGACGATACGGCCATACAAACTTCCATGGAGTTATTTCGGTAGTCTTTTCAGCGTNCCCCGTTGTAAGACCAAACATGCTTCCAAGGCTCTTGATCACCAGCACCAGCACCATACGATCGGAGGGCACGTCCTGGGTGTAAAAGGGCCTTCTCTTCTTCCCCGTCATCGAAAAACATGCTCCCGATGCCCGGAGTCGGTACATAGGAGGGTGTTACCGGGCTCGGCGGCCACTCAAGCGGAGCACCCCAACTTGTCGCTGTGCTGGGTGTCACCGGCCTGCTCCCTATTTGCCTAGCGGCAATATCAACGGACGGTGCGCGGTAGCTTGAAGCAGGGCTACTGGGCCACTCGGATGGTGGGCCCCAGCTTGTCGCAGTCGATGGCGTAAGTGGTGCATAATCTATATAACGCTCTGCTATATCGGGAGACGGCAAGCGAGAGATTAGGCTCGACACGGGCGAGTCAATGTTGTAATCGGAAGGGCCGAGTGAGGTGCAGGTAGTCGGTGTCAAGCAAACAGAACCCTCTAGTCGCCTATCGAGGTGTACAGAGGTCACACGATCCCAGTCAGAAAACGGAGGAGAATTGGGTTCAAAGTCGGCAGAAGGCGGACCTGCGGAAGATATACTCCATGTAAAATCATCAAGGTTGAGCGGCTGCACGCCGTCGACGTCAATATACATATCAGAATCGACTAATGGCAGGTTGTTTGGCATGTTTGCCGGGTCGAGTGCCGTCTGTCCAGTGTTGGTTGCGAGAGGTGATTTTGCAAAAGACGATGAAGCGCGCCATTTCTCCACTTTATTTCCTACCCGTTGAACTTCCGTCTGTGACTCTTCTTCTCTGGCAGTAGGCGTCTGAGCAACTGGTGAAAGTAAAAGACGGGGACCATCATCTCGAGTTGGCGATGAAATGTTTTGAGAAATAGGTCGCGGAGCTATGTTTAGAGTAGAGACATCGACGCGATCGAGGAGTGAAAGCTTCCGCGGAACATGCTTGATGACGGGCACTCGCTGTTGTATTGTGACAGAATGGTCATCCGCAGTTGATTCCTCTGGGGGTTCATGGGTGTATGTAGTCCGGCTTTCATCGCGGCGGTGACGAACAACAGACGCAGGAGCAGAGGGACCAGCATATATCTCCCTTCTACACGCAGTCACCCACATGTCAAACCAACGGGCCTTTCTCAGGTCGAGGTCAAACTCGATACGTCCTGCAATGGGTAGTCCGCCCATACCGTTTGTCGTTGGCCTTTCATCAAAGGCACTGCCCCACAAGATTGACCAAGACTCGTCCGAAATGCGAGGCGCAAACTCCATGCCTCCGTCAGCCATTCGAAGGTAGATGTGGATGCCAGTCGTACTTGGGAAAGAAAATTCGCGGGCAAGGGCAGACAGTTGGCCAGACAACTACGTATTTATAGAGAAAGCGGAATGGAAGAATTTAGCGAAAATAATCTTCCGCTTCGATGACTCGGTAAGACTCACGCTTGACAAGAGAGGCATTAAAAAAGCATGGGATGCACGAGCACTCGTACTCGTACTCGCATTCNAAAAAAAGACTGCTTTCATACTCACGAGAGACAGCAAGCGGAGGAATGACCATAAGAAGCGAACGCGTCGCTGGACGCGGAGCAGCCCGGAGGTCATTGCGTAAGGAGCCGGGATGAAGATAGGTGAGGTTCGAAGCTCGCCGGAAACGCCCGCTGGGTGTCTGCTCGTAGGATGACGTGTTCATGTTTAGGTCAGCATATGACCCCATATCCCGTAGAGGAAGCTGCAGCGAGTAGTCCGCCGTATCATCCGTTTCGGGGGGACTGAGTGGGTGGGCAGGACGAGGCAGGGAGACGGTTTATAAAAGGATCGAGAAAGGCGGGACTTTGGCGTAGATGAGAAGAACGTAGCAGTTCCGAGTCGGCAGCGGCGCAGCGCTGCTCTCCGAGTGTTGAGTCGATTCAGAAGTAAGAGCCAGCAGATGCGTTTGGTGCAGTCTTAATAACAGTAACAGAGAACGCTGGTGTGAAAAGCCTTGGACGAGCGCGAATTCGTTGAGACTGATTAGTTCACGTCCGAGAAAAAGGAGACCACCCTGGCAACAGAGCGTGTGCTCGTGCTTCGCATATATCTGAAAGAAAGCCTGTCTTCCAGGACAGCACAGAGCGTCGAGATTAAATAAAGGGAGGAGTCTCGATGATGATGGATGATGATGAGGCTTGTCGTTTGCAGTAGATAAAAGTCGATCAGACTTCGCACGAAGTATAGCAACCGCCGCAATGCCCTCTCAATAGCCGTCCGTCTCGAGAGATCATCATCATCTTGACAACTTTGTTTCATCTGAACAGGTCAATGAGATAAACAGATTTATGGTCGCGGACGAAAGCGTATGTCATCATGTTGATGTAACCAGAAGATGTTTGTCAGTGTCACAACCAAGACAACGTCTTGTCGGGGAAATATACACGCATTAATATTATTGTACATACGTTGGACAGAGTGATATCGCCAGCTACTGCCAGCTCTCATTAATAGAATAAATAGGAGAAACGCCACGAAGCTGTCTGTGATGAGGACGACGAAAGGGTGCCAAATCAGGGGCGTGACAACCCCATAAGTATGACGCGCGTTGCGCAGCGCATCTGCACTAGTTGTTGGAATTGTCTGTCTCGCCTTTCAACTCCCAACCACCATGATCTTCTCCATCTTCACCCCGCTGTTGCTACTCCCCTTTGCCAGCGCTGGCGTCCACAGGCTCAAGCTCCACAAGCTTGCGCTTGAAAATGCTAACCCAATGTTGGAAACCGCGTATCTTTCGGAGAAGTACGGTGGCCAGGCTCAGCTGCCCATCATGGGCGCAGGCGGTTCGGGTCGCCAACTGAGGGTCAGCAAGCCCTCGCACAACGATAACGGCGATGAGCTTTTCTGGACGCAGGAGATGATTAACGGTGGCCACAATGTACCCCTCAGCAGTAAGTCGGACTGGCACCTCATTTTGCTTCCGATTATCACCAACATTGACATTCGATAGACTTCATGAACGCTCAGTACTTCACAACTATCACCCTTGGCACTCCGCCTCAGGAGGTAATTTTAAAGCCTTACAATCATTCGCTTGCCACTAAATGACAATACATACTTGTAGTTCAAGGTCATTTTGGATACAGGGTGCGCACCCCGTACTAGGTGCTTAAGACCTAACTTAATTTAATTTAATTTAATCGTATTAGCTCGAGCAACCTTTGGGTCCCCAGTACGAAGTGCTCCTCCATCGCTTGCTTCCTTCACGCCAAGTATGATTCGACTGCATCGTCGTCATACAAGAAGAATGGTACTACCTTCTCGATCCAGTATGGATCAGGCTCAATGGAGGGCTTTGTCTCTAACGACGTGCTCACTATTGGCGACCTCGAGATTGACGACCAGGACTTCGCTGAGGCCACTAAGGAACCTGGTCTTGCTTTCGCCTTCGGCAAGTAAGTAGTCGTCTCACTATAAACGTTGTCATGTCTTAACTACATCTCCAGGTTTGATGGTATACTTGGGCTCGGTTACGATACCATCGCGGTCAACCACGTTACCCCTCCATTTTACAGTATGATAAACAAGGGCATGCTTGACGCCCCAGTCTTCTCCTTCCGCCTAGGCTCCTCTGAAGAGGATGGTGGCGAGGCGCTTTTCGGTGGTATCGACAACACTGCGTACACCGGTAATATTGATTATGTACCTGTTCGCCGCAAGGCCTACTGGGAAGTCGAACTCGAGAAAGTAGCTTTCGGCGATGATGAGCTCGAGCTCGAGAACACTGGTGCTGCGATCGATACAGGAACCTCGCTCATTGCTCTGCCCACTGACGTTGCTGAGATGATCAATGCGCAGTAAGCTGTTATGATAGTATCGTGGATGGGCAATAGTTAACACACAATTAATTCTAAAGGATTGGAGCAACGAAATCATGGAATGGTCAATACACTGTTGACTGCAGCAAAGTTCCCGAGCTACCCGACTTTACCCTCTGGTTCAACGGCAACGCATACCCTCTCAAGGGTAGTGATTATATTCTTGAAGTACAGGGCACGTGCATCAGTGCCTTCACTGGTCTCGACATTAACCTGCCTGGTGGGGCTCTCTGGATCATTGGTAAGTTATAGTCTGAAATTTCTCGTTAGAAGCTCACGCGTGCTTTATAGGTGATGTCTTCCTCCGCCGCTATTACACGGTGTACGATCATGGCAGAGACGCTGTCGGTTTTGCCCTCGCGAAGTAAAGTAACGACTGTGTTGAGAGAATTGTCTGCTCTGCCTCTGCTTCGCTTTCGTTTCTCTGGTTCGTGATGTCGGACTTGAAACGCTTTTTACAATGTCATGTAAAATACAACTTTCCGCATGGTTCTAATAACATTGTTATTTATCTAGACGCACGTGCGGGAGAATAGACGATTTATTCTTCTTTAATTCTTCTAAAAATTCTTTAGTCTTTAGTTCTAAAACACGTCATTCATTGACACCGCTGAATACGGACGCGACCACAGTTTATTAGAGCCTTAGTTGTCTGTTGATCTTCTGATTCGTTGTCTCAATTGTCCCCTATTGAAGAAGATGGACAGCAAAGTAGACATTCCTACAACTTGCAATGTCGCATCTGGGTCAAATGCTTACCGGCAGCAGCAAGAAAGACGCGCTCAAAACCAGCCTTTCTCTGCACCGAAAGCTTCCGCTCTTCGAAATCCGTACAGACTCGTCCATGACCTGGCGACATCGCCCTCGTTATCAACTGTGAGACAGGTGTATCAACGGGATGTTCTAAGGCATGCATACCAGGGACTGTTTGACAGGGTGAACGTTCTAGGGAACGACGAGGGATATGGGCACACAGGGTACATCCAAGCATCCTTCGCCAAACTGCCAGGAATATAACAGTGGCCTGTTTTTAGTTGCGTAAATGCACTCAGTTGGGCTTTAGACGGCGATGTGCTTGTAAGCGGAGGAGATGATACGACGTGAGTTTCATTTATCAGCCTGAAAAATCTGCATGTGCATCAAGTGAACAAGCTCAGGCTGTTTACGCTCCTTTTTGCAGTCTCAGATTTTGGAAACTTGACCCAAACGATACCTCTACCCCTTATCCGTACAAGCAAAGTTCAATCATTCAAACTGGGCACACTGGCAATGTCTTCAATGCTCAAATGTTGCCTTCGTCCTCACGGATGTACGTTTTTGAGATTGACCGACTCATATGAAGCCTTTTCTGACCATTTTCTCCCATTCCAAATACTATTCTAGAGCAACAGTAGCTGGCGACCGTCAAGTGCGCATTTTCGATGCGGAGCGTGCTCTTACGACCTCTGGAGAAGGACGAAAAATCGATTTCAGTGAAAGAGAAACATGCATCCGTGTCCTTAGGTGCCATTCTGGCCGAACGAAGCGCATAGTGACCGAGGAGAGCTCAGATGTATTTTTGACTGTTGCCGAGGTTTGCATGCACCTGCCGCATTTTCGAACTATCTCTGTTGTGTTATTCATTTGATTTATTTTAGGACGGAACTGTCCGACAACATGATCTACGTACTCCACATCGTTGTAGCAGGAATCAAAGCAATTGTCCTCCACCACTTGTAACCATGCCTCATGATCTCTCAACCCTAGCACTCTCCCCGTTGGCGCCTCACTTATTCGTGGTTGCAGGCGAATCACCCTTTGTGAGCTCTGATCATTTGGAAACGTTTCAGGTGTTCAACAAATTCTACGATTAGGGATACCTCTTCGATCGGCGACAAGTCGACCGAACTTTACGAGCAGAATGGGGCGTACCGTGCAATAATAATGACTATGTTACATGCGTGCGCCGATTCGGCAGGACGCAAAGAGGTCCAGCAGAGGCGCTAGGGGCTGAGCATATCACCGGTGCCCGTATGGCGCAGACAAATGGACACGAGGTGCGAATTAGTTGTCGTCTCTTCTTACTTCTATATTTTTAAAATTTACAAGATCGACGCAGGTATTACTCTGTAAGGCACACAAAATAAGACCTACCCTTCCTTTCTGATATTCACGGGTCTTTCAACAATATAGCATATAGCGCAGATGCTGTTTATCTGTACTCCGCACGAGACGATCCACAGGAGTTTGTCACCAGATTGGCGACAGTCCTTCCTCCCAATCCGAAAAGACGCAAGCTCTCTCTGAGTGAATCTATTTCGAGTTCGGAGGAGAGTACTGATTCAGGCGAGGAGGGAAACTCGACTCGAACGTCTGCTTTAGATTCTTCCTCTGAATCGAGTTCAAGGAGCCAGCTGCATCTACATATTCCCGATCGGGAGTATGAGGGAGAAGATGAGGACAGCAGCGATACCAATGCTGTTTCTCAACCTGTTCTCGACGAAAAGTTCAAAAAATCAACCATATTGCCCCGAAGACGCTTTTCAGGACACTGTAACGTCGACACAGTCAAAGACGGTACGTATTTTGCATTACATCGTCCTCAAGAGAAACTTTAATGTCCATTATTTCCAGTGAATTTCATTGGTGCAGATGACGAATACGTTGCTTCAGGGTCTGACGATGGAAACTTTTTCCTCTGGGAGAAGAACACTGGCCATTTACACGGTATTTATGAAGGCGATGGAAGTGTTGTTAACGTCATCGAGAATCATCCATGTCTGCCGCTTATTGCATGTAGTGGTATCGATACGACTGTGAAGGTGAGCTACATCTATCCATTCAATGTCCTCAGCGCTTATAATCTTTTCACACTAGCTATTTGCTCCGATGGAGAAAAATTCGTTTTTTTCCCGGCTACATAATGCTGATGACATTATAGGCAGAAATGCAGCGGCTGCACGCCGTTCCGCAAGGACTCAGAATGGCTTTGCTAATCTTTTTATGCAGTATAGAATGGCGTTACGGCGAGTGGCAGAAGATGATTCAGAAGAAGGGGAACCGCAGTGTACATTCCAGTAGGAACTAGTTATTTACTTGTTTTACTTGATCCTCTATCTTCGTTTGCATACTACACTATCTGTTTCTGTGTCGAGGCGCTCGAAGGGCAACACAGTATACCTTCCGAATTTGTCGATCAAGGCCCTTGGCTTCATACTGTCACTGCGCGTTCCTGCCCTGGCTTTCGCCAGTACGCATTCCGCAAGATTGAGGTGTTTGCATACAAGTTGTATGCAAATATTTAGATGAGTGCTCAACGGACGTCTCAAGCAACCAATTATTAGAGCAACACAATAATTTAAAATTATCTGCTAACTTGCGTGACGAGCAAGCATCAAGACGAAGACGCGCTTCAAATTTTAGTTTGTACGTGCTGTCTCTACTCCCGTTTTCACCGCAAACGCTCGGTTGTAAGTCATTCTCGATTCTTCGTCCATATGCATGGCCATGGAGATGTGCTTACTGTTATCTTCTATGCCCAAAGCAGCGTCAGTCCAGAATAGTGAGTTCTTTGAATACACCGTCGGTTGTATCTCATCACCTTGCACGTACTGCAGAACGTATCATTATCAGCATTCGACTTCTCCGTGCAGGCGTATACAGCAGGGCGTTTACCAGTGTTCGGAGTGCTACTCGCAGCCAGATTTAAGGTGACCAGATTTCCCGGACGGTCACGGGAGGTTACTCAGAACCACAACCTCTGCTGTTCCNTTTTTTTTTGCGACGGCTACGCCTTTAACACTCACTTCTTCGTGCAAGCACCGAGTGACCTTTCTTCCGGTCCAAAATCTGTCTCTTCTTCACTCACCTCCTCTAGTTGCTCATGAATTCGTCTCATGTGAGGTCAAGGCGGCACCAGCGTCATGAGGATGACGATGAGCTCCTAGTCTCACGGGTAGACGAGCGCCGTGCTGATTCGTACAGCCGCTCGCACCCTCATTCGAGTCGTACGGAAGCATATGGCGCCTCGTCGACGTCGCATCGTGTTTATCCAGTCACTTCTTCCCATAGCCATCGTTCTGATGAATGGAGAACGTCTGAGGCCGTTTATTCTTCAACCCACGATAGATATCGCTCCGAAACGTACAGCCAAAGTCGTCGACGTGACTATTATGAACGCCCTGAGAACTGGACTGCCCGACCTACTGAACATGCTCACTACTCCTCGACAACACATGAATGGACAAAACGTGAGGACCCTAGGCATAGTACGACCTCGTTCTCTGAAACTCGCGCGTGGGCTGCCCCTTCGAGATACGAGGAGACTGTCAGAAATGGAAACGCACTTGATGAATGGCCTCGTGACGAAATTCGGCAAGAGCGAGAGAGAGGCAGGTATAACAGGGACGAGAATCACTCGACTCAAGATCATGGCTGGCGAGCTAAAGATAGCGCATGGGTCGAGGAGCCCGCCCGCGACCGTAAGGCATTAAAATGGACCGAGCGTACTGACGATCAACGACAATGGCGAACTTCGAATCATGATCGAGAACGAGCTCGGGATCCTGATCGAGATCAGGATCGTTCGTCGCATCCTACAGGTCGTCAATGGGAGCCTGCAGCAACCTGGAAATATAAAGAGCAAGATGACAGTCACTCATATCGAAATGAACGGGCTGAGGTTCCTCAGTCACTCCCTCGATACATCGTGAAGAAGTCGACGAAAAACAAGAAGAAAGCTCAGCAGACGAACCAGAAACGGGATGAACGGAAGGAAGATAACATGAACAAGTGAGTTAAGTTGCACCGTTTCTGTATCTCATTGGATTAAAATGCATCGCAGCTGGCAAAGGAGGGATTACAGACCCGGGAACAAAGACAAAGATTATACAAAGACTTCGGCAGGGAAACGTAGACATGCATATTCTCCAGAGTCGCGATCTCGCTCCCCCGCGCACTCGGTTTATTCGCGACATTCATCAAAGCGTTCGAAATCCAGATCGCTATCGCCTAAGCGCCGTAGGCGAGCTGATGAGCCCGTAAACCTCAGTCGGAAGGACGTTAGTCTTGGACGATCCGTCACGAAAAAGAACGATGATCGAATTAAATCACCAGTTTGGTCTCCAAGCTCGCCCGCTCATTCGCGACGCATAGAGAACAGTAGAGGCCGCTCGCGCCGCCCGAGTATTTACTCGCCCTCTAGTATAAGTCGAAGTCGAAGTCGCAGTAGGAGCAGGAGCAGTAGTGAAGATCTTGATGTAAGGCGCAAAGTTAAACATCGACTTCCTGCAGCTACCTCTCTCCGTGACATTGAACTGCAAGCGAAGACAATGCGCTTGTCAGGACCTCCATCCTCTAGGCAAAACGATGGGCGGAATGGTCATACTAGCAAAGGGGGAGAAAAGGCCGATCACCGTCCGGTGAGTTCTTCGTCCCCTCGTCGCGTTCCCGATGTTTATCTACTTTTCATAGTCTATAATATCCTCTGTGAATTATCGCGAAGCTGACGTTCATCGTGACGAACATGAAATCATGCCGCCGCCTGCGGCTCCTTTACAAACAAATACATATGATGCAAAGCCTGCTGCCCAACCTCCATCCGTAGTCGTTGAGACACAGATGAAAGGGATGAAACGGAGTGCTGGATTCAGACCTATAGGCTTTAGTCAGAGCAGCGCTTCGATCAAGCGATTCTTCCCTGGCGAAGACGACGATTCAGATTCGAGTAATCAGCAGACAGGATTGCAGCAAGACTCTGGACGCCCGCCCTCTCCTCATCTTCGTGCGGAGAGTAAAGTAGACATGCGTGCACAATATTCGCCAGATTCTACTCGTCAAGGTAATCGGATCGATCCTCCCAATTGGACTGATTCAACCAATGGAGGAACGTCCCGTGAAGGCTCTATGCCACCCGCTCGTCTTACAGAAATGCCCGCTCAAACTGATAGCGCTTTCCCATCGCCATCTATGCGTCAAAATGAGGAAGAGCGCGAAAAGCATCGTCCTGTGGACGTTCATAAGGACCAATTGTATGCTATTGTGAGTCAGGTCGGTGAAGGGACCTTCGGAAAGGTGTATAAGGCTCGAAATACCGTTAGCGGCATCCATGTTGCGCTCAAACGGATCCGTATGGAGGCGGAGCGAGATGGCTTCCCTGTAACTGCAATGCGAGAGATCAAGCTTCTACAGTCACTTCGTCATGTCAATGTTGTGCAACTCATGGAGATGATGGTACATCACGGTACGTTGACCATCGTCTACTTGTGATTATTAAAAAGGTTGCGCTGATATGTGTTGTCTGCAGGATCTGTCTACATGGTCTTTGAATATATGGACCATGATTTGACGGGTGTCCTGTCTCAAACTCAATTTGCCTTTACCAACGCGCACCTGAAGTCGTTATGTCAACAGATGCTTCAGGGTCTTTCTTACCTTCACCGCAAGGGCGTAATCCACCGGGACATCAAAGGATCCAATATACTTCTTAACAATCGCGGGGAGCTGAAGCTTGCAGATTTCGGGCTCGCTCGGTTCTATCAGAAGCGTCGCCGTGCCGATTATACTAATCGAGTGATCACTCTCTGGTATCGTCCTCCAGAGCTTTTACTGGGTACTACAATCTACGGTCCTGAAGTTGACATGTGGAGTGCAGGGTAAATTCACTCCTTAACTATTTTCGTCTTTTATTAAAGTGATCGAGATTCTATTCAAAGATGCATTATGCTTGAGCTCTTCTGCAAGAAGCCTGTCTTCCAAGGCAACGATGAAATTCATCAACTTGATGTCGTCTACAAGATACTAGGCACACCAACGTCTGAAGAGTGGCCAGGCCTAGCGGATATGCCTTGGTACGAGTTGGTCAAGCCGAAAGACACGATTCGCAACCGGTTCCGAGATTTTTTTCATAAGTACGTATGTCTGCATTCCCGATTGGTTCAATATAACCTTGTTCTCTAGGTGGCTCTCGCCCGCGGGTCTCGACCTGGCCGAACGTTTGCTATCGTATAACCCAACACGGCGGGCGACTGCTGATCAGGCACTCGAGGCGCCATACTTCAACCAGGAGGAACCAGCGCCAATGCTTCCAATCGGGTACGTTCTTCATCTTCCATTTACTTAAGTTCTACTAGTTGACCCTCCTTTCAGATTGTCCTCTCTAGAAGGCGAATGGCACGAATTTGAGTCCAAGCGCGAACGCGCAAAAAAGCGCAGGAAGCTCGAAATTGGGCCTGGTAATTCTTCCGGACATCTGGCCCAGTGAATTAGACGTTATTGACGCCTTGCATATACTTATTTTCTGCACCATTGGCTGCCTTGAGTTGCATCAGATTCTTTATTTTCTTGCGTCTTCCGTGAAATCACTGTATGACTATGCAACGTGCATCTAATGTTAATACCAATCTAAATACTGCTTTATTACGGGATTGTGGCAAAACAGAAACATAGCAAGAAATCATATACGATCAAATGCAGTACTTTTATGCTGCAGTGAATGATACAAGATTTTCATCTGCCAAGTGCTGTACTATTGACTCGACCTAGAACAAAATAATATCAGATTCCCCTGTCAAAGAAGGAAACAAGTATATATACTTACGTTCGCAGCCGTCATCCGAATCTGCATATCCCACTTCTTCGTAAATGGCGCTCCTGTGTCTTCTGTGTGCATGTCGACTTCCCCGAGACCTCCTGCTTTGCCTTGTGCGTCATCCTCCTCCTTGCTGTCCTCAAACCAAATGAGGCGCTCGACTTGGTCAATTGAGCCCTTTAATCGTCCCTGTTCAATCATGCGTCGTGCCATCGTCTCCGCTGCTCCAGGTGTCAAATCGAGCAGTGCACCGAGCCCGTGAAAGGTAATGTTGTTGTATATCTTTGATGATGCAAGTAGGTTATGCTCGAGCACCGCGCGATCAAGCACGGTACTCGGTCCTGTACGCATAGATACGATTTCGTCTCCTCCTGTGCCCTCAGCTAAGGCTACTTCATCTGCGCGATCCGCAGCAGATGCTGCCAGACGGTCGTTAGAAGATTGAGAGATGCGCGCAAGCTGATGTGATTTGAGTGTTGCCTCAAAATCCTTCACCTCCGCAGGCCGCAGGATGCGATCGAGGAACATTTTGGACAGGATGTTGTACGTCGGTAGCTGTGTTGCTCGCTCGTCACGGCACAGCGAAGCGAGCACGCGCGAGCGATTGGGTCCGGCAGGGGCGAGCACAGCGCACGTCACTGCGGCTGACCTGCATCAAGGACAGAAAAGCAAAGTCAGTGCAACACTATGAGTATATCTTCGGGGAAGCATATGCACAGCATAAGTGAGCGCTCCCCGTCGTCGATCTCGCCTGTCCAACTGAGTTCGTGATAACGACTAGCCGCCTCCAAGAAGCGGCGCGAGTAATCATGGAGACGCGCCTGACAAAGCTTGGCCTGAAGCTGCGTTAGGCGATCGCTCGTGGTGTTGACAAGCAGCGCTGCCCGATTGTAGTATGCCTCCGCTTGCACAGAATCTTCATCTTCGAGCAACAACCGTACAATACGAATGTAAACTTTCAGCTTCTCATCGTCGGTCGCATGTCTGAGAAGTCATGCGTAGGTAAGAAATGTGACGCATAAATTGACTGAATGAAATGCTCACTCGAGCTTGATACCCATAAGTACGCGGGCGGCGCCACTCCAGTCCTCTTCCTCCTCAACAAGGTCAGCGAGCTGGAACCTCATGCTGTTTATCTGTCACACACAGGAGATACGGTCATCATTATCAGCAAACTTCAGCCGTTGAAGGACCTCTTGTGCACACCTGTTCCTCAAAGCTGACGTCGTCACGCTGCGCAATCGTGAGCGCGTCCTCGACGATCTGGCGCTTATGCGCAGCATCGCGTACCGCGCCAGAAGCGAGGTTTGAGACGAGTTCACCGAGTACTTGACGCTTGACGACTAATCCGACGTGCTCCTGCGTGAGCGCAGTCTCGAGCACGGTGTGCACGTCACGTGCGGCTGCGGCGGGATCCTGCTGGGCTAGAGCCTCAGCGATGAGTGAAAGATATCCTTGTGCTTTGTCTTTTTGATTAATCAATTGTAGTTGGGCGAGCTTTGCGTCCATGGTGAACGTATGCGCGTACAATGTAATGTGTACGCGTTGAGGCGCGGTCTACGGCACGGGACTTGCGTCGATCCTGCCAGTGCCATCGACGNAAAAAAAAAATACAAAGCCACAGTGAACCGTCAAATGAGTCTATTACAACGCATAATATCTCACAAGTAAGTCTATCAAATCTCATAGCACTGTTCTGTCAAAAAAAAAGTCCACGAAAAAGAAAACCCCGCTATGTATAGTAAGCCACNAAAAAAAAGTAGATCAAGCAACCCATCCTGAGAAACCTCAAAGGCTACCCTCGGCCATCCTTGCCTTATAATACCGCACCATCTCCTCTAGGCCCATCCGGACTGTCCAGCGAGGCTGCCAGCCGAGTACCTCCTTTGCGCGTGTCGTATCCGGCTTACGCTGCTGCGGGTCGTCCTTCGGCATCGCCATATCGCGGACACCCACGCGCTTGACATTCCCCATACCCTCTTCGCGCTGTACTTTCTCAACTATCTCACGCACAAGATCTGCAAACTCGATAATTGAGAACTCTTCGCTGTTTCCGATGTTCACTGGCTGGTCATAGTCTGAGTTCATGCATGCGATGAGCCCGTCTACAAGGTCGTGGATGTACTGGAACGATCGCGTCTGCTTTCCGCCACCATACACGGTCAATTCCTCGCCGCGAAGTGCCTGCATGATGAAGTTTGATACCACGCGGCCATCCTGGGGGTTCACTAGCAGAAGACCAAATAAATTCACAAGTCAAGAACAGATCCTTCTTGTGAAAACTCACTCCTCGGGCCTGCAAAAAAAGTGAAAAGTAGGCGATTGAATCCACAGATACTACACACTAAACTTACCGTAGGTGTTAAATATACGAGCTACCCGTACATCAACGCCGTCCTGATGATGGAATCCGTAAGTCAAAGTCTCGGCAACACGCTTCCCCTCGTCATAACAAGCACGTATACCGATCGGATTGACATTCCCCCAACTACATACCATCAGCTTCAGCTCATCGTCTGCCTTTTAATTAACGAAATAAACAGACTAAGTTTCCGGTTGAGGGTGGACCTCTGGGTCTCCGTATACCTCTAAAAGCATGGAAGNAAAAAGAGAAAAAGAGAAAAAGTTCAAGGATCTGTTTCGGAACACGGAAGGCTTACCGGAAGTCGAGCTAATTAAAAACCTGGCTTTCGTGCGCTTGGCAAGACCAAGCATATTGAGTGTACCAAGAAAAGAAGTTTTGATGGTCTTCACTGGGTTTGCCTGGTAATGCGGTGGCGAAGCAGGGCAAGCCAGATGGTATATTTCTGAACTGCCAAGTCAGCCCCGGCCGTCAATGTTACGTTAGGAGGCGCACGATCACACTCAATCATGAATGGCTCAATGATGTCGTGGCGAACCATCTCAAAGTTGGGGTGACCGATCCAGTGACTGAGATTTGTACGCGAGCCCGTAAAGAAATTGTCGAGCACAGTGACCTCATGGCCAAGGAGCATAAGTCGGTCAACGAGATGGGAACCAACAAAGCCGGCACCGCCGGTGACGAGAATGCGCTTGCGCTCTGACGCTCGTAGGAGTCGAACAGGCGGAAATCGACTCAGAGTAGTGTAGGATATCGATTGCGTGTCGGGGTGGAATATGGATTTAGATTGGTACATGTCGGCGTCGCCACCGGTGAACCAGCTGCGGTAACGGTTCATTTCGATATCTTGCGCTTCACTGTATGTCAAGAATAAAAAACCTCGTCAGCGCCGAATGCACGTATTCGCGGGGTCATCATACGTGTGTCGGTTTTCATCGACCTTGGAAAGCTCTTCATCGACGGCAGTAGAACCGTCTGACTTGGACTTAGGCGTCACGGTGTGGACATAGTGTGGACGCAGGTAGAGAGCGCGAAGAGCACTGAGAGGGACCTCGCAATCAAAGCCGAAACGGGTGAAACCGACAGAGCTGATTTCGTTCCCTTCCTTGTCGAGGATAGTTGTCTGAGAGTTAAATAGAGCAGGATCAGGTGCTTGTTTGTAGGGAGCAGCCATAGCAGAGGGAGGTGAAGGAGCGCTGATGGGAATTTGGTGGTCGATTAGAACCGAAAGCGAAACATACACTCACCCCCTTGGCTCTCGTCGTGATTTGTGCCATTTTATTCGTCGACTGTTTGACCGTCAACCGTTTTGTGAGTAAATCGCTTGAGTGACTAGTACTGCAGGTCGCACATCACACAAATCCGAGAATGGTTATAAGTGTATTTGATGACTTATAAGGATACGTGATCATTGTGACATCACATAAGTCCTTATAAGTACCTTATAAGCTAGAGTAATCATTATGGTTGTTTGTAATGCTTACAGCACAGTTATTACTGCATATAATCATGACATAATGGTTATGCCATGCTTATCATCAGATCGTAATACTTT
>SGPK01000176.1:0-45309 GCA_004802695.1 Phellinidium pouzarii
TCCTCAAGTCAACAAAATCACTTTTGAGCATGTTCTTCTTCTGCAGAAGTGCTACAAACGCAATATGGTCCAGAGCCTTATCAGTGGAAGGACATAAGAGGGAGGCCTGATGCCCATCTCTGGGAGCAGGCAGCCATGGAGGAATTCATCAGCTTAGTTGAGAATGGCACATTCACACCAGTTAGACTACCTTCAGACAGAAAGACAATTGGTTGTCGATGGGTGTTCAAACTCAAGCGCAAAGCAGATGGATCAGTGGACAGGTACAAGGCCAGACTGGTTGCAAAGGGTTTCTCACAGCGCCCTGGCTTAGAGTTTTCACAAGTGTTTGCCCCTACTGCTAAATGGGCTGCACTGCGTGCAATACTTGCCTTGGCTGCACTTGAAGACCTGGAGCTCTACAGCATTGACATCTCCACTGCTTTCCTTAATGGTGACTTGGATCATGATGTGTACATGGATCTATTGGATTTATATGATCCTGTCACTTCATTGTATTTGCCTTTTATCATTTTGACCTTTATTTATTTTTCCCTGACTGGGAGTTGAACACTCAACCTTGATTATATAATGTTGGTGTTGAAGCGGCAGAGTCCATGGCTGAGTGCTCCTTATCTTTTGCACTCATCCATTGGACTCAGGCATGTATTATTTTGTTAATAAACATCTTTTGCACTCATCCATTGGACTCAGGCATGTATTATTTTGWTAATAAAYATCTTTTGCACTCATCCATTGGACTCAGGTCTTTGTCTGCTGCAAGTTGTGAGGCTGCCAAACCTCACAGGTTATGAGCCCCGYGCTATAACTTCACAATCTTGTTCAGTAGACTGAGGAGCATCTCCTCCTTCATTTGCAGTCCAATCGGAGTCGATCTGCRTCCTCTACACACATTTTTGTCGACAGCAAGGTTCCTGGTGGTTGGATTTGGCTGTAATTGAAGGGATTGGTTCTCTGGTGTGTCTGTCACCTCTGTGTCGATTTTCGACTCGCCATTTGCACTTCCCATCCATCTACATCACTCGACATCCACACCTGCATACATCCATCTCTTATCAGTCCAAATCATCACCTCATCATCCCTCAACATCGGCCCATCCGATCGCTCTATAACTTGGTGCATATACTCGGTACACTGTCCCCACTCTCTGTGTCGACTTTCATCCGATTCCCTTGCCATCTGCCCGTGCTACAGCAACTTTTCNGCTTTTGTGCACAATCCTTGCATTCTGCTTTGCGTGCATTTCTTGCCCATTGCTCCTTCAGTTCTCATCCGTTTTSGCTGAAACTTCGTACACTYGTCCGCGCACACGTCGACTCGGTCCGTGTCCATTCGTGTCRCATTCCGTCCACGYGTTCCCGCTCTGTGTCCCATTTTGCGCACCTTGCCAGCTCTGGTACTTGTCAGTTCAGTCCCATTTCATTCATCACTGTTGTTGTTGGATCAGATAGCCTATTGGTTGTGAAGCTCACCTGCACGGCCTTAGTTTGCTGTTTGTATTCACTCGTTCTGAGTGTTATACTTTAGCCTAGAGCCTCTCTCAACCAGCGGTGCCTGCGGTGTCTTAACAGACAGTCAGACCAGCACTGTCTTGCGGTGATCTCTGTGTATACTCCGACGTTTTGGGTGTTTGGTAATCTGTTTGGCTTGTATTGACCTGATATCTGCAACTGTGCGCATTTGGTCTGTACACATTCTCCCTTCCTGCACTCCATCTGCTTATCCGATTGCTTCCTAACTCCACACACTTATTCTCCTCATCGTCATCTACATACCCCTTCATTGCCATGTCTGAATCTGTGAGGTTTGGCAGCCTCACAACTTGCAGCAGACAAAGACCTGAGTCCAATGGATGAGTGCAAAAGATGTTTATTAACAAAATAATACATGCCTGAGTCCAATGGATGAGTGCAAAAGATAAGGAGCACTCAGCCATGGACTCTGCCGCTTCAACACCAACATTATATAATCAAGGTTGAGTGTTCAACTCCCAGTCAGGGAAAAATAAATAAAGGTCAAAATGATAAAAGGCAAATACAATGAAGTGACAGGATCATATAAATCCAATAGTTCGAAGAACTCCTAGTCCCGCGCATCCTGATCTTGTGGAGCTCAAAACATTGTAAAAACTGTCTCTGTTAAATCGAAAAAATCTCTGCTTTTGGTAAGTGCGCAAATCAATCATGTAATTGTAATTATGTGAGCCTGGCAGTCCCGTGATGGAGACACGTCGAGATCAAGATCGCTAGGTAGATAGCAAACCTTAGGTAGGGCAGAATTTAAAAAAANGGTCACGTAATTCTCATAACTATTACTTGTAAATGGTGACTGGCTTTTTGAGTAAACTTCTCATGGACGCAATTCATCATAACATTGATTTAAAACTATGAGGAATGACAGAAAAATTTAGCTGAATACTCCATTCTTTACATTCAAAAGCGTACTAATGAAGAAACGCGTACACAATTAGTAGCAAATGACTCCAATTGAGATCACTTATCGTTCAAAGACAGAACATCATTTCAACGAGCTTTTTAACTCTTTACAAGCGAAACCTTCATGGGAAGTCGAGGCATCCCGTCTTTTGTACCTTTCGCAGCTGGTACATGGATGAGACCGAATTCCCAGATAACGTCCGAGACAGGCTCAAAAATGAATGACTCCAGAAGGATAGACAAGACCATCTCTGAAATTTCCAGCGGATCATGAGTGCTGATTCACTTAATCTCAAACTGCCTCAGAGACTTACTCATTTCCATCTCAGAGAACTTGAACCCACTATAAGATGAAGGCTAAATAAAACTATCTCATGGGTAGACCAGTGCTACTACTCACATACAAGCTCTACTCCCACCGATGAAAGTCATCCTAAAATAATAAATAATCCACAAACTATCAGCAAAATATCATCAGACAAAGAAATTTGGTAGCAATTACATCTGCGAGTAGACTCCGGGAAGATGCGCATCCGCAACACTCTCTGGTAAAGGCTTGAGCCAGCGCTCCGGCTTCCACACCTCTGCATCATCCCCCCAGATCGACTTGCAAAGGTTCGCAGCAGTGATAGAGATTAATAAATTCGTGTTCTTTGGGACATGAATCTCTTTAATTTCCGTCTTCCCATCGATTGCTTTGATGGGCCACTTGAGAGGAAGAACAATATCCTGAGTAGCTCTGGGACGTAGGAGAACCAATCAGCCCCACAAACTAAGATATAAATATAGCAGACTTAGAAGCACACGTACACACGATCAACTAGAGGAACAGGAGAGTAAACGCGCAACGTTTCGCGGCAGACAGCATCGAGATACGGCAATGCCTGAAGCGTGTCGTAGTCAAGGTCACCATGCTCCTTTCTAGCTGCCGTCACTTCCTCACGCAGCTTCGACTGGGAATCTGGATTCGCGGCCAAAACATGGAGTATACGACTAACAGCACTTGTCGTGGTATCGTGCGCGGCAAGGACAAATGTGCTACGATTGATATCAGAAATGTAGAAACATATGCTCATCATACATACCTCATGTGTCCGAGAAGGTCCTCATCAGAGAGGTTTGTATCCGCGTTAGCTTTGACTAAAAGAACTCTGATGTTAGTAAATAGAATCTCGAGTAATGATAAAATACACACGCAAAACGCTCATAATATCCTTTCCGCTACCTACTTGTGCGAGCGTCGCTTTGTCACCCTTCTCGATTGCCTCTCTCTTTCCGCGTAGAATACTTCTTGAAGATTCTTCCATGGTCTTCGTGATTCTCCGTATGTCTCTTACTGAATCGAATGGAATGAAGTCCATGACGCGTTCTCTAAATTTCGGCGAGCCAATCTTCACCAACCAAGGTATCTGCTGACGAACAATTTGAAGCCTGAAGAGCAACGGACTGCGGAAAGAGTAGGCGTGGATTAATGGGCATTGTAATGTTACATGCATGCCGTCGAAGACGCAAAAGAAGTTTTATGGAATGCGGCATCAAGGGGGGGGGGGGGGGGGGGGGGCAGATTGACCAAAGAACACTCACACAAACATTTTAAGCGCTTCGCTATACGAGTTTGCTTTCTTGGAAACGTCGAACGATGAGAATGAGTAACCTAGTCCTCCCTGCCCGATGTACTCCAAAGATGAGCGGGATACCCAACCCATGATGTCGATATGTTCCTCGTTGTTGCGAATATCATTTGCGATAGCTTCTCGCAACTTGAGAAAAAGATCATTACTCAAATTTTGAATCGCGATAAATACTAGTGCATACCTGATGAGCAATAGGATACAACATGGGCAGCATGCCACGCATGTGCTTCGAAGAGAAAACAGGGTTAAGCATCTTTCGCTGCTTTCTGTGCTCATCGCCTTTATGCCGAGATGATTGATTGATTTGCTCACATGAAGCATTCAGACTTACCTAGAGACGACAAAAGACTTGTTCCTAAAGTTATTCGATTGGTTCTTGATAGAGATTAACATTAGAACGGCAAGCGCATGATTCAATTTGGTACAGACTTACAGAATATTTGCTGGCCTCCCTTCGAAAATATATTGATCTTTGACGAAAATATTATACAAAGCTAGCGGATCCCAGACGTAGAGATGGTCGTTCTTGGATGGATGTCAGGGATTTCTGAAATATCTTAGTGAATAGAAATGAACTAACCCCGAATAGACCTTTGATTCTGGAAACGGACCCATAATTCTCCCGGAGCTCTCGATGGAAAGCCCAGCCATTCTTGTTGAAAATCTGCCCGTAGCTACCTGAGTATTGTTGCTGTGAGAAAGGCAGGAACGGTGATGAAAACCTGGATTATACCTTTCCACCATGATTCAGCAGGAGGGCCGGGTATATTCGACAGTGGAGAATTCACGACGAAAGCATACGCACGCCAGAGCGTGTACGCGAGCAAAAATGCTGTGAGTGTTTCTGTCAGTGAGATATCCATCGAATCTGGGAGAATATAGAGAAGTATAGGCACCCGGGGACTTATCTATAGTCCCCTGAAAATAATAATATTTCAAAAAGAACAAATAAACGACTGTGTAGGATAGACATACAGGCCGATGGGACGGAGGCGAAGTAGGGATGAGAAAGATTTACGGACCGCTTTATCAGCATTTCTTATGAAATCTCATGGGATAAGAAAGAAGTTAAGCTTAAGGTTGTGTATATTAAATTCGAATCAGAGGAAGCATGGTAAATGGCACGAAGCGTGTAAAAATAAGCAGGTACTGGACTCAGCTACTGTTGGATCAATAAATGTTTTATACTCTTAACGTGATAGTAATCACCTGTACATGTTTCGTAGAAAATAATTGAGGATAAGAGCGTACATATGAATTCAGACGAAAGCTCGTGCTGATAGTCGTAGTCTGTATTAAACCAACAACGTTTCTGCTTTCTCACACATTATGTAATGTTGATATCGTTACATTCAACTCATGCGGCAGTGTGTTGGCTAAGATGTGAAAGTTTCGAACGCAGAAAGGGATATCCTAAGATATATTTACAGTGCGATACGGTGGAGCGCGGCAGTAAACAGCTCGAAAAAGGGCGCAAAAATCGATTGTATCAGCCAGAAGCAGCAGCTGTATGCAAAACCATATATCAGACACTATACTTAGACACTCGTGTTTATGCGCGAAGCATCACAAAAACTCGTTGGGTCATTGCCTTTCAGTCTTTGAAAAATTTGAATACCATATTTGAGTTACAATAAGGTCGGTCCTATCGGAGTGCCAAAACACAAAATCATAGATCTCAACAAAGTCTAGGCCGCCGTTTGACATCCACTATTTTTTGTCTTTGCGCAATATTGGAGTTGCAGCTGCAGATTGGAGTGTTCTGCAGACCGAAACTAAACTAAATGCAACGATTTATTGATTTATTGATTTATTGCATTTGTTACGCGCGTCATTCTACATGAGAGAAAAATGCTCGGGGGCCGGAGACCCCCGCTATCTACTTGTATCTACAATATATACACAGAATGCTCATGATATCCTTTCCACTACCTACTTGTGCGAGTGTCGTTTCATCACCCTTCTCAATGGATTCTCGCTTTCCGCGTAGGATACTTCTTGAATATTCTTCCATAATGTTCGTGATTTTCATTTTGTCTCTCACTAAAGCGAAGTCCAAGATGTGCTTTCGAAATTGCGGCGAGCCAATCTTAACCAGCCAATGTAGTTGTTGAAGAATAACTGGAAGCATGTAGAGAAAAGGACTTGAGAATGAAGTTGATAGGGATTAATAGTTGTTAGCAAATTATTTGGAATCCGGAGGAGCCATGAGATTGACTTTGAACATGGGGAAGCAGATTGACTGAGTACACACAAGAACATTTTTTGCATTTCAGTATATGAATTTTTTTTGTCTTGCTCTTTTCAAGTGCTGAGAATGAATGCCCTAGGCCTCCCTGCCTGATATATTCCAAAGCTGCACATGATATCCAACCCATTTTTCCATGTTGTGTCAGACATTGTTTGCAATCATCAGGAAAAACATTTACTATACTAGAAGTGATGAATGATGTATAGTACTCCATAGTATTCCCTAGTCCCCACCAATACCTATGGAAACTAATGAATCTATGTAGCCTGTATAGACCACATAGTTTCTATTGTAATGCAGGGAGCTAGTATAGTACATAACATCTTCGGAAAGATATGATTCTACTGCTGCATATATGCATGCAATTCATGAGCTATTGCACTGAATTTAAGTAAAAGCACATACAAAATAAATTAAATTTCACCATAGAAATGTAAAATAATACAAGTAATAGGGAAAAGTGAAAACCTGCCCACTAACCAAAACTCAAATAAAAGATATCATGACTTGGATATGACAAATAACACTATGGACATAAGTAAATATTATGTATTGTGTGATTGGTGAAACATAGTGTAGTATGTGCAATATACATGACATATATATGTATGCACAATTAATAGTTTTGGAATTTCCATTTGAAACTATGGAAACTATATTAGACTGTAGTGTACCCTATATAGTTCTGTATAGTACTGTATAGTTCAGGCATGCAAATATACAGTGCTCACTTAAGGGGGACTAACAAAGGAAACTATGGAACTATGCAAACTAGCTAGTGCTATATGACATTGAAATTTTTCCTGATGATAGCTTCCCGCAACTTGAGAATTATGGACACTCTTATAGAGTTGATTGTGATTACCTGGTAGGCGAGAGGATATAGTATGGGTAGCATGCCATGGCGTAGCCACGCATGTGCATCGAAGAGAATACAGGGTTGAGCATCTTCCGCTGCTTTCTGCGTTCATCGCCTTCATTGCAGGTTGATTCAATGAACTTACAGGTATCTTTAGAGCAGGTAGACATGCCAAGAGTCGATAAAAGACTCGTTCCTAAAGTGATTTTATTGGTTCTTATTGAAGAAAGACATAAAAACGACAAACTTCTATTAGTGTAGGGTGGCTCTGACTTACAAGATATATGAGGACGTGAGGACGTCTCTTCGAAAATGTATTGATCCTTGACAAGGATGTTGTATAGAGCAAGTTAGTCCCAGACGCAATTATTATCGCTCTTGAAGGCGCTTCAGTGATCTTTCGCATTATATTGGAATTAGGAGCTAATCCCGAATGGACCTTTGAATCTGGAAACAGAACCATAATTCTCTCGGAGCTCGCGATGGAAAGCCCAACCATTCTTGTTGAAAATCTGCCCGTAGCTACCTGAGTTTTGCACGACGAAAGCATACGCACGCCACAGCGTGCACACCTTAGAGACCGGAGAGAGAGTACGACGCAGTGTCCTAATCCTGACTTCAAGAAAGTAGTGCTGGTAACATTGCATTGGCTAACAGTGTCCTATGATATCCTGTATTAAGATTGGAGCAGAAAAGCTAAGTAATAAAAAATCAATTTATTGGTAGCTAGCGTAGGGGTCCCGCAGAGATACACAATAGTCGTTGGGCGGCACAAAGACAGACAAGATAGTGGCCTGATACTAAAAGCATGCTGTATCGATAGAAGTTTTAGGGCACGTACTTTTCTCAAATGTTCCAAAACACACCAATGTGAATCAAAGTCATCGAAAGAAGGAGCAATCGCACACAGAACTAGATAAAAATGAGACAAGGCTCAGATATTTGTATTGACATGCGGAGTTTGATGAGGACTCACTGCTTACAGATACATAAATTAGTCCTTCGACTACAAATATTCGAGCCGCTTTACGTACCAACAGTCACTTATTTTCCTACATAGCGTCACTGCTGCGCCGCTCCACACAAGCCTTCTTCCAAATCTTCCAATTAGCTAGCACTATTGCACCAACTTCATCCGACCACCTTTCTACTGATTTGTATATTAGCCCGAGAATACGCCCTGCCCCAACAAGATTATCTGCTGTCGCATTTGTGCTGATCGAGCTTGAGGAATGAAGCGACAGCGTTTCTGACAGATGATCATCGACGGAAGACTTCATGCTCTGATGAGCGTGTCGGGATGAACAGTGTTGACGAGCCATATTTGTTTAGTTTAAGCGTATGCAGGTACTTAAGTCGGACTCGAAAGGTCCTAGGTTATTCGTGTCGGAATGTAGTGTAGATAAGTTGAACAGTACAGAAGCGACTCGTCCTGCAGGACGCTTTTATACTGCATGGTGTGACCCAGGACTTGTATCAGAGGGTAGTACAGGTAAGAGCCTGGCTTCGATATATGGTGGCGGTAACCATTAAAGTGGCAGTGACACCAGCACACAACTGCCCCAAGCAAGAACTGCCTCAAGCAAGAACCGCAACCAATTAGACCACTATACCTGAATTGACGCCAAAGTAGAACACAGTGAGAACTTGTAGTCGGAAATTAAGTGAATTGATGAGCTCTTTGGTGACAGTTGGTCTGAGTGCAGTGAAAGCTATGGAATGAGGACAAATGCTATGTGCCTATGGTTGCAGTCGCAGGTGCTCAGTCTTCGCAATGCGGGCCTATGTATATGATTCCAAAATAAATAAAAAGCGGCGAAGCGGTTATCTAGTGTCCTTGACAGCTATCACAAAGATCAAACGCAGCTTGTGTAGCATTTGGGTAGACTGATGATGAAAAAGCGCAGAGGAATGGATACGAATGATGTCGGCGTAAATTCGATAATGTATCTATGTGATAGTAGCGAGGTATGCCCGCAGAAACATGGGTATAACTGGATAGAGGGAAGCCCATTAATCTGCGTTCAAATATGCTAGCATATTTCTCCTTCCTTCCTCCTCTTTCTTCTTCAGACGCGCGAACCCTCGGCTGCCCTTTCCCACAAGCTTCTTCGTGCGTCGCAGCGCCTCGCTTGCTCGAACGTGCGCAGAAACTGCAGCTTGGCTGTGCGTCACACGCTTGACAGGCTCGCGGTACAATCCAGAACCAACTGTCTTTGCCTTCAGTCCGATCCCGAGCTTGTCAGCCTTGAGTATGGTAGGTAACGGCGTCAGGAGTGCACGCGGGGAATGGTCGAGATCGCTTAAAGTATTTTCTAGATGATCAGATAGAACAGGCAATGTTGGGCAATTAGCATTTTCCGGCGCTGCGAACCCGCCGCCTTGGTCTTCTTCTGCTTCATCGTCCATCTCCGTAAGATCAATAATATTGCCATCCAGCATAGAAAGGTCAATAACCTCTTTCTTGATCTCGTCAAGAAGCATCACTTCTTCATCCTGCATCGACTTTCCATTCTTTCCATTGCCCTTTCCCGCGTAACCAAGTCCACCGCGACTCCTGGACGCTCTTCCTAGGGCTTCACCTTCTTCCCAACCGCTTTTCTGAAGCATATCAAAGCCTTTGTTGCCTGGGCCAATGGAAAGCCACACTGGAGGGGTATAAGGTGCCTCTGATGGCAGTGGAGGAGGATCTCGAGCAAGAATATCCGCAAGTGTCTGCGTCTGCGGTGTCTTCGAGCCCCTAAGATGTTCCGAGCTACTTCCCTCATTTTCCAGTGACCGAGAAGCCTCGAGTGCACGAGATAAAAACCAGCTCTTATCTATGCCTCTTGGTGGTGATTTCTTGGAGGAAGCACTGTTCCGCCGAGGTGATGGAGGCGTGCTCACCCTAGACGATCCTCCAGAAGCCTTTCTTGAAAGGGTCCTATACCACTCACTGACATTTTCCTCCTCGCCTGTTTCAATAACGCGATTCCCAAAGTTCGCTGAAGTACCTGCTGACGCCCAATCGTCGTATGCGATAGTTGCAGCGACGAACCTCGGGGCATTGGCTATGCGTTTGCTGATGGCAAACGACTTTCCCGTCAGCCATGGATCCGCGACATCAACGTCTGCATCGAGCTGGCCAGTCTCAGCTTCGAGCCTCTCGCGGTCTTCAGAGTCGTAGTTTGAGTAGATATAATGTGTGACTGTCGCCATGAATCAGAGCCAAGCTGAGGAGCGCAGCGAAAGCGCCATTAGTCATGTGTGACACTGTGTACTTATTAAGTCTGTCACACCCATTTCATTGTTTTCACTAGCACAAGTTCAGAACCTTTGGGAGGTTTTTGAGCAACAGTAGACAACCAAGCGTAATCGATTCAACTACTATATTTCAGAGAACGCAAGAGTAATCCGCAAAATGTATTACATTGATGATGACTTTCGTTCGTCTATGCTACGTATTGTACCCAGATGCGAAACCAACTTGATGCAGCTTGAGGTGAGTGAGTAAACGATAGAGCAAAAAATAAGATGTGCAGGATGAGCAGGACCTGACAAGGGATGTACATAATCAACATAAAAAGTGCAAATATAACACAGAAAGTTCTAAGGTACTGCAGAAGACGACGGGCAAGGGAGAATGAAAGCAAAATAAAGCAAACAGAAAGCAGAATGAATGAGGAGCCTGAGGGAGGTGTCGCACGAATGAGGCAATTCGATCGGAAAAGCACACAGAGGAAATAGAGAAAGAAAAAAAACATGTCCATGCTCAAGGCGAGAACCCGAACTCGCCCCAATACGTTTTCGCCGATTCGCAGCGCACTTCTGCAACGTACATGCGAAGCCACTGTACCATCTCTTTGCTGATTTGATTACACCGAGTCAAGTCGATTACCTGTAGACGCTTTGGGAAGTCTACAGCTGTACTCATGCCGCGCTCGACACTGCCTGCCTGACTGAACGTTGGCGGTGTCACATGTTGCTGTGCGGCGTACGCGGATGCGGAGGACACAAACGTTGTGTTTCCACGAGTGAACGCGGCACTAGGTGGGCCGAGCAGACGTTCCGCGGCGCTCGCCGGCAGACGCGCTTCCACGAGTGCACGCAGTGCGTCCCATGCGACAGCGCTACAGCCGTCAAAATTGAGTGTTTCGAGGTTCGGGCAGATCCACTCATGAGCGGCGGCTGGTGTTGATAAGCCCTATTCGTGAAGCAGAATTAGTATCATAGTCGGTTAAAAACTATATAAGGGAGGAAAATTCGCTTACATTAAGGAAATTGGACGATATATCTTCGACGTCCACGAGTTCAAGCGTATTCAGGGTAGGTAACCTCTGGAGCAACCTCACTAGCTTTAATTCGTTGAAAAAACACGATTCGATGCGAAGATGAGCCAGGGGTAACGAGCTGAACGACTGCCTTTTCAAATGCTTGATGATCGGTGTCACATTGTCCATGTACGAAAACTCCACTCTCTCCAGAGCAGGGAATAACATTTGCGAAAAAACGGCCTGCATCCGTTCGATACCGGCGTAGTAAAACGATGCCTTCCGGAGCCTCGGTAAGCAGATCATCTCTGATTCTTTCAAGAACAACGCATTGTTGCTGCTGCTCATTTTTGGCCCTTGGCCATCCTTCTCATCAAATCCAGAGCAGAATCCGCTCTCCACATCAGACATATTCCGTAGCGCAAGCTCCTCGAGGCCAGGACAAGCACGCAGCACGCTCACGATCGTCGCAACGCTCGGCGCACACTGATTCCAAAATCCGCCGAGCCGCAGTACACGCAGGCGACTCACGAGCGCCACATCCCACCCGAAGTTAAATGACGTGAATGCACACGTGCGGAGGCGTGGCATGCGACCTTGGAAAAGCGGTAGTAGTGATGCTGTTGCACGGGCGGCTCCCGATGCAGACCCTCCAGACCCACCGTGGCGGTCGTCCTGCAGTACTTGATGAACTTGAACAGCAAGAACTTCGAGCAGCGGAGCAGGTTCGCGACACTGTGCAAGAGCAGCATGTGCGTGGGAGCGCGTCGGCACGGCTAACCGGAAGGAGCGCCAGCGCCAGATTGCAGGTCGCAACAGATCTAGGGCATGTACGACGAGCTCGATCACCGCCTCCGACCCCTCAGTTTGCGGCCCGAATTGAATGCTAATATCAAGAGGGACTGCCTTCGAGCGGGCAAGTTTGCGTCGTGCTTTAGGTATTGACTTGTGATTGTCGATCGTTATTCGTGACCAAAGCACAGGTGTGTTCGATGCGATTTCGGTCCATTCTTTGCACACGAGCATTAGTGTCGAGAGCAGCAGAGCATCTTCTTCACCCATATGATGCACCCCAATCACAAATATCGAGCCCAAGAGCTCACGTGGCAGCCTGAGCACTGGTGACTGCTGTCTGACTGCCTGTTCGAGTCGCGTCTCCAGCATCCGTCTTTCAAACATCAAATCGGCCATCTGAGTCTCCAAAGAGTTTAATGCCTCTCGCAAATGCGGAATCGAATTTGACGAAGCTTCACTGCGATCATCATGTGGTGTCGAATAAGATCTCGATCCCTTACTCGTGGAATGACGCCGCGAGCGCGCATGAGAGGTTGCGGTCGAAGCGGATGCCCTCGGCTGTGAAGCATAGTCACTGGAATGACTAGAACTGCTCACATACTCCACAGAACCGCTCGAGCTGCTGCTGCTTCTGCCACGCATTATAGGCGCCATTGGCACCCTTCTCTCTCTTTCTGATCGATGACTGGCTGCAGACGATGCAGACGAGCGCCCGGTCGGTAGGTGGATATGTCTGGGAACTGATGCAGGCACGCTCATCGCTGGGTGCGATGTCGATGCCCTCGACCGGTGCGGCGAGGGAGGCCTGAAGTATACCGAGGGGATCGCATGCATATTCATGGCCTCGACTAGATATGCAGAGCTGTGCCGGGACATTATCCTCTGTCAGACGATAGAATATTAGTACCGTAGCCGAGCGAAACGAGAGAAAAGAAGGTCAGGCTCACACCAGAGTTATATGTGCCTTCCTTAGAAGGGATAAACGCTTTGCACTGGCTTTGTCGGGTACAAGGGTCTAGTGCTCTGACGTTGTCTAAACAGCCAATGTGCCGGCGTATTGCCTCACTCTCGGTGACCGGAACGAGACACAGCACGAGACCGAATCTGAGACAGAGAATGAAACTGCTTTCAAGAGGGGAGTGCAGATGTCATGGCACGCACCCTTATACCGCAAGCGACATGAAAGCTCGCGCACGCTCTGGGACCAAAGCGATGCCCAATGACAAGACAAGCGGGAAGAAGAGGGGCGTATCGTGGGCGGCTGGAATTAAAAGGTCGGTGGGCAGCTGATGGAGGAGCGATAAGTAGGGATATGTTGGGAGCGGGTACGGCAGGGAGGCAGCATGACACTGCAAAAGCGAGCGTTGGCTGTAAGCACGAGGCAGGATTAAGGTCCTTCGAGCAGTTCTTGCGTGAGTGTATACACTATCGCCTCCCAGGACGGCTGTCTGCGCGGCCGGTCTTGCAACGTGCACGAACACGAGGTAGAACTCGAGGCGAGGAATGCTTATAGCTCCCCCGAATGCACCGACGAAAAGAGAAAATAAAAAANCTTCAACTTCTGTCTTTTTGTTTCTTCAGCATTCTTCTGAAATGTGTATGGCAAGGGAAGAGTGGCAGCAAACACGGCACGCGAAGTGATGGTGGTTGGAAAGAAAGAGAGAAATAGTAAGGTCTACGTATTCCGGCTAATTGAGCTAGTGAGGCGCCTCCTACCTCGACTTCGTTCTTGTCCCCTCAATCAGGCTCTCTATCGATGGGCACGCAGCTTTCACTGTCCAGCTTAAATTCGCCATGGACCCATACTTCAGCCCTCAGTTTCTCGCCAACAAATAGCACCCATGATCACGCTTTATCCGACCAGTCCCATAAGCATAGGCGGACTGCACATATGTACATTGCACATTTTGCACGCGAACTTCCATCTTCAGCTTTTAGAGCTACTCCGAGTCCGCGCGTGACGCGGTCTCAGAGACAAACACTCGCTCCGCCGTGCGGAAGTAGAAAAACTGGCACAGGACCTGCCCAATTCTCTCGAGTCAGCCGTGCGTTGCGGGAATAGAGCGATGGCGAGGCAAGCTAGAACTTACAAAGACATCGAGGAACACCGTCAGCCCGCTTCCTGGGCGCGCGGCAAGACCAAATTAACCATTATCGCTTTCGCTGTGGGAATCCGTCGAAAGAAAAGGCGCAACTTACCGGCGAGCCAGCTCGCGTTCGCGATGAGGTGCTGGCGGTCCATGGAGGCGGTGCATATCGACAGCACATACGTCACATTGCCGGCAATCGCGAACATAAACAGCGCCAGAGAAAGCCCTTCACATTTTGTCTTGAAGTTTTTTNGCTGCATAAAATTTAGCTCGGATTAGCTATTCTCCCATCACGACCCTAGGGAAGCAAACGCACAAATTTGTGGTATCCGAGAGCCCACTTCGAGAAAANGTGCCGTAAGGCAAACAAACGAGGAACGTCAATGTTATCCCAAGTGTAGTTCCGATGTCCACACACAAGCTTAAAAGCGGAAAACAATAAACTGTAACTTACGATACAGCACCGCGCTTGTCCAGCCTACGACCTGGCTCCTCCATTCGATCACGTCTTTGGAACGATGCGGCGACCTGTCCGTGCCGTCACTTCTACCCCTGCTGACGAGCCACGCAGCGGCGCCTGTCGCGAAGACGAACACTAGCGCCGCGGCATATAGCAACGCTGCCTTACCATACTTGCGCTCCTTTTCGGATGTGTGCACGGTCTCAGGTACACGAGCGCCGAGGAGTGGTTGCGACTCGCCGCTCTCATTCGAGACGACGACACCTGGAGTTTGTGTGCTGCGTGCAAGGCGTACAGGGTGCGTACGTCGGTAGTAGAATATCTGTGACAAGAGGGTTATATCGCAGAGGGAGTACTAGGTGAAGCCCACTGCGTCAGCACAACCAGCATACTAGCACAGCTATTGCTCGCTCGACGTACATATATCGCGAGTATAATGACAGTCGCCTGTATACGGAACCATCACACACCGTCATTATGTATAGTCAAAGCATTCATTTGTTGGTCACCTGAAGGCTGGCCATAAGTGCCCCTGCAAGACCAAATAAGGCGTAAGAATAAAAAGGCTATGAGGCAGCCGGACACGCACCCACGAGATTACATAGATCTCCCAGCAACCATATTACGACGAACAAAACGCTAAGGCCCTCCCCTGACTTCAGTTGATAATTTTCGACGATTTGAGGCGAATAGACGATGATCCTTTTGTAGAGCACGCCGAAAAAAAATCAGCTCGGCGTCTGCAGCTCAGTTGAAAGTCCATAGAGCAACTCACCAACAAGCGATTGAGATCCATCCAAACTGCACCAGGCCATATCCTTGAGCTCGCTGCATCAAAGAGACTTATAATCACAGACACGACATACCGCACTGCTCAGTCCCTCTTGGTCCATACTAAGTATCAAGCTGCTGGCACGAAAAGGACAAAGCCTGCAGCCAGATTTGTAAGCAGCAGGTATACTCAATACGCTTACACCCCCATGCACTGCAACATCGTTGCACTTATGTCCAACGTTACGGTTTAAACCTAGTGCATTCATTTCAGTAAAGTGTTCTATAGTTATTTGCACAGGATGAAACGAGAACATGATATCACTGAATAATGCTATCAACGCAGTCACGTAAAAACTGCACGTGATCAAAACGCGTCGCGACGTGTTCGGCGTCGTGTACACTCCCGGATTCATTACGCGTCATCCCTTGATTACTATTCATCGAGAAAGTTGGCCGAATATTGCTTTATGTACCGCTGTCTTTGTGAACTTTTACGATTTTTTTTNCCAGAGATGTGGGGGCTGGCTTGCTGGGGTAATCTTGCAACGTGATGGTATCTCACGAGGCTTGCCGAGATGCCGCAGCGTCGCGTCGCGTGTCGGCCATTACCCACTAGCACAATTTTCAATTTTCACAACCGTCGACATCTCAAGCTTCGTTTTATTTTATGCATCCTTTCCTGCTCGACGGAAATATTTTCCGGAGGACCAATTGTTGACCGGGGACTAGCTCTGATGTTTCTGTTACTAGGAGCTGCCCTGTGAGTTGTGGTCTTTAAGTCGCTTGCACATTGGCGGCTGCCATGACTCTATGATACGGGTATGAAGTCCCAAAGCGCAGCATCGGGCGATACGTATCAATACAATAGGTATCCTCGCCATACTCAACGTACTTGGATCTCGTGCAGCTAGTAACTAGCCTGCGTTCTTGTGATGACTTGGCATCAGTTTGTTTTATGTCTAACAAATACACAAAAAAAANTCATCGCACACACACAGGATTCCTGTTATGTCTCGGAACGACCTTGCGCTGCAGACTTTGAGAATGGCTGAACGCGATGTAACTGGTACTACGTGATCAAATTGTAAATAAGCTCACGGGGTGCGAAACAACTTGTATTCATTTTTTACGCTGACTGCGTCTAACAATGTCTAGATTCGTTAAGCATGGACTTAAGTCTATCCGTCCGAGAAACTCTCGTCACCCGTTTTTACTCACCTTTTCGGACGGACAGCGTGGAATTGATGGCGGCGGCGTCATTTCACTTAGGAACAATCATCTCACTTGTTACAATGATCCGTTGAGTCGAGACGGTAATTCGCTTTTTCTGCAAAGTCCGACCTGGATTCCTGTGTCAAAAGAGGTAGTTTGTCATACTCCCTCGACCAGATTGTACTGTTTCTCTCTCCTGCGTCTCCTTGCAGTCTGGTCTCAAAGTTGCCGTTCGGTCATTCCACACACAAAAATAACGCAGCAACCATTTCGAAAAATCTAAAGGACGGCAGATTTCTTGGATTGATACTATCTTTTCAATTTTTTCCCACTGAAGTGAACCCCGAGACACCGCAAGCAGCGTCCATACTATCACGGTGGGGAAGTCGTAATGACTCCGTAGATATGTATTTTGCAAGAGAAGGAGCGTAGCACGACTCGTCGATGGCCAATTTGAAGAACTCAGGATTTAATGATGATTCCAATTACTTTTTCTCATGACCTTGCTGCGGGAAAGCTAATCGATCGAGTTGGTTTAAATAAATAACTCGCGTAAGTAATAAAGCTGCCAGCTGCCAGTATTTTCGCCGCAGTGTTGTTCTGAGCTCATATTCGATTCCGACCTCATTTATTTTTAATGTCTGGTACACACGTGCTGTCACATTCAGATTCAGACCCACTGCGCTCGCCGTCAGGCGTGCGCCAGGACGAGGCTGTGGCGGGAACGAGTTTTAGGCGAAGTCAGGCCAGATCAGATCGACCATTCGTTGATGGGCTTCCAAACGTGTTCTAGTTATAAGATAGAAGCCACGTTCTAGCTCGTGCTCGATGAAATTTTGAGAAGTCTGGAAATTTATCAAATTTTGCGCTTCAAGTGAACTGAAAGATCGTCCGAAAGGGAAAAAGTCCAGACTCGCTTTATCCATTTAACGCTATTGTCGCGCATGCACAATTGTACAGGAAGTGCCTATCGGAAAGGACAACATAAAAAACATTACGCACAATTTGGCTTCCTCTATGAGTTATGTATTCGCCTACACAACTTCTGCAATGATCTTTCCACTGACAAAGGCAGATAATCAGAGGCGGATGATAAACGTTATGAAACAGTATCTTACATGTTCTTATCTGTCTCCATTTCGTGATGTGCCTCTTGAATCTCCGTCCAAGGATATACCTGTTGTTCAATTTAAGAGTAATGATGGTAGGAAACAGTTGAGAAAAAGAAGCAAAATACCTTATGAATGTACGCTTTTAACTTTCCATCTATAAGAGCGTCTAGTACATCATTCTTGAACCTATTGCAATTTTTTTGCAATACAATCAAATCAAATCATGAGATATCCTCGTTTCAGTAGATACAGCCCGGCCTTACTGAGAAATTAATTCAGATTGATAAGCCACTGTTCGGGATCGAAGCGTCGACCCTTCGATATGCAATCGCTTGTAGAGCAAGGGAGCAAGATTGAAATTGGACACTTCCGCGCCTAGGCGTTAGCCATCAAAAAAGCAATGCCGTCAGATTTCAAGAACACGTCAAAACGATGCAAAAGTGATTTCGTCGCAGCACTATCAGTGGCTGTCGTAGCGACACCAATCCACAGAGATTCGTCACTTACCACTGAGAAAAGCGAGTAAGGTCATGCGTCCGTCAGGAGCGAGCGAGTCAATATTCTTCTGCCAGTGAGTCTGACCGACGAAATCAATGACAACGTCGACGCCTTTGCCATTAGTTACTTTCTTGACTTCTTCAGCAAAGTTTTGCGTCTTATAATTTACGACATGCGTAGCTCCGAGATGCCCGCCAGGGAGATTGAGCACAAAATCGAGTTTCTCCTTTGTCGAGGCTGTGGCAGTAACCGTTTTCCTAAATTTTAAAAACAAAGTCCATAAGAGCTCCTATCGTCAGTTGAGGAACAAAGATGATTGGTTGATATGTTGCTATACTGACGCGCCGTACAACCGAGCGAGCTGACTTGCAGCGATGCCTACGCCCGACGCACCCGCATGTATTAGAACGTCCTCTCCAGCTTTCACCTTGCCTATTGTGATGAGTGCCTGATACGCTAAAAAAANTGGCGTTGTTGGTCAGCCTGAGTTCAGTTTGTAAAAATAGCGATGTTTTGCTAACGCTAATCAGCGCTTGCAAAGAGAACGTGCTGTGGCAGGACATTCATCACGGCACACTTCTGATCGGATTATTTTACTCGATCTATATACGCACCGGTCAACCAATTTTCTGGAATACTCGCGGCATCGGCCCAAGAGAGGTGCGAAGGCTTCCGAATGACATGAGTCTCTGGTACTCTTATGTATTCTGCATAAGCACCCTGTAATACGAATGACCCATCATGGAGCATCAGTAAAGCACAGAAGAACATGCATACATTGCGCTTACTCCACTGGCAAGACCGAAGACCTCTTCTTCGATGTTCCATTGGGTCACTTCGGAGCCGATATCGGCAACTTGGCCAGAGAACTCGACGCCAAGAATCTTGGAGGCACCAGGAGGAATTGGATATGCTCCCTTACGCTGAATAATGTCCATGCGGTTCAATCCAAACGCTTTGACCTATAGAAACAGACGAATCATAGTTAAGTCCATAGAGTACCGAAAGACAACTATAAAGAATTGCAAGAGACACTAGAGCTACGAAAATACGTCTTCCAGCGGCTCCCCCGAGAAGCGAATTCAAACCCTGAGTGAAGAGAAGTTTCAACTAGCTAAGCTTCAATAGCGCTCACCTTGACTAGGATTTCCTTCGCTGATGGTTTCGGCTTCGCCGCCTCACCAAGAAAAAGATCCTCCACGCGCCCAGCAGCCTTTACGAGAATCGCTCGCATCTGAGACATTGTTGCTATTGAGACGATGGTAGTTGCTGCCTGGGAATTTCAAGTTGCAGCTGGCGCTGGCTGACTGATCGCCATTGATCGGAGCAATACTACTTGTGATTTCTTCTGTAAATGAAAAATAGATGTTCCCCACTGCGAGTCCCAAATTTCAAACATTGTACTTAAATGAATCAGAATGTAAACGATAATCAACCAGCGCAGCTGCTTTCATAGAGATATAATGGGTTTTCTTTGTGTATCCATAAAGTTAATCTGGAATAATAATTACGTAATGCTACACACAGTCGATATTTTCCGTGACTCAGGGTCTACACTAGTTGTGACTCTTCGTTTCAAAGCCTTTTTTTTTTAATTTTTACGAAGACATCCCTCATGAGCGAGCGTACATCTTCATTGCCATTATTTTACATCGAAAACGGATGTCGAGAAGCCGATCAGAAGGTGTTCGGCGACAACGTCGATCCGACTCCGCTGGACACGCAAATGCCAGTGGTGCGCGCAGGCGCGTGTCGTCCCTTTCCCGCTCAAAATCATTAAAGCGGAAATAATCGTGCTTTGGCTACTCTTCCCAGTCAACGAGATGTAATCATCTTTGTTACAATCATTGGATGATCACTGCAGGATGTTCTGTCCGACGATGGCTGCGAGTGTCGTCGTTTCCTTACTAGTAACGCGAGCAATTGCTACGACTCGAGGGAAAGAAAAGATGCGCAAGATCGGAATATCCAAAATAGTGTCCGCCTGCAAGCACAGCTCTGAGTCAGTACTACGCGCTGCACTGCAGATAGTAGTGCAGTCACTACAGGGTTGTAGAAATGTTGGCGCAAATACTCATCCGTGATTCCTTATAGGAGGCAGCTCTGATGTTCTTGAAGCAAATTAATAGCGCCTGGAAGAGGGCCATATGCAACTCAGCGCCACTGCGCTTTCCAGCGTTGCTACGTAGCAGTGTTAGTATGAAACGATCAGTCCTGTAGCCGTGGTTCGATGCTAACCGTGCTTTCGACTGTCTACTAGGAGTAGGAAGTGGCGGCGATGCTACTATAGTCCTGCAGCAGAGTATACGGCACCGGCAGCCACGTTCTATCCGATTCCTCGGTCTGACATCAACATGACCAAGAAATAAGGATACAAGCCATCAGCACTTCAAGCTATCTGGTGTGTGGTTTTATCAGTGCGACGCTGGGTTAAGCCCGAGCCCGGCGTCACGCGGGAAACGAAGAGCTAGTGATTCAGATGAATCCTCTGTCTTGCGTTGACCGGTGGACTGCGACCGGAGCGTTCGCGCTTGACATCGAAGAAAACCCGGACAGAAGTGAATGAGAGATAAGAACACCACGCAGCCCGGCAGAATCAGTAAGGAAGATACGACCCCGAATGCCCGAGGCTCAAGACCGGGTGAGATTTGTGGAAGGTACAGCAGCGTATTCACAACCAAGATAGCTAAAGTGCACGCAAAATAATATGGTGTGGTACTTGTTAAAGGAGCGGAAGCAAAGCCATATAAGGAGATAGATGCCGAGGTAGATAGCAGGAATAAAATAAAATAAAAAGCATGAGGTTATCGTACCGGAATGCTGGACATCCTAGACGTTGATGAAAGTTCCGGTGTCGTACACACTTCTGTTTATTGGAAGAAAGCAAGGTTCTACGGCACCAGCGTTGATACTTCAGACTAGTAATCTTTGTTTCATATTCTCGAGGCCAAAGAATTATGAGAATTTTTGTATGAGCTCGAATAGGCGGTGAGATGTCGGAGAGACATCACCATACTTTATATAGGCGTGGAAACATAAAAAGAATAATATTAGTTGATTATCTCTTACTGCATACCCCCAGGTTTGGTCATCCATTCTATTCATTCAGCCAGTACAGTGTGACGGAATGTGACTTATGACTGATAAGTTGTCACACTTTTCAGCATTTGCATGAATGGTTTTCTTGTTAAGTTCTATTGTCTTGTTTAAGCTGAATTTGTTCGCTTGCCATCGCTGGCCACCATGTTCCTCGTCAAAAATATAGAAGTTCAAATAAAAANTTGCCATCACAATGAAAAATTAATATATATCGTGTAATCAGGCATAATTAATTCTACCAGATTTATTACTAATATTAGTAGATTTTATTCATGATGAAGTGATTCATTATGTGATAATCAACTGTCCCAAGAACAAGACGGAACCCTGAGTCTTTCTGACATCCCTAAAGTAGAGGAAATCTCTTCTAGGTGAGTCGGCATCAACAGAGCGCCTGGGAAGTTAGCTTCTGTTGAATTTGATCTCCAGACGTAGATAAATGAAAACGTGAGGTTCTTTAAGAGTTCGAGTTCTTGAAAAAGGTACGGACGAGCTTCGTACCTACTCGGTGGGATGTAAAGCGCATTTTTCTATGCCAGCCTTCAAGATGACTGCGGTCGCAGTATATCATTACCAAAACGCCTGCGGGAACTTGCTGAGTTAAATCCGCGACCCCTTGATGATTTTCGTGCAGCAGGCACGCAGCAGAGGCAGTGATTTAACCAATACATTTTCATTTCTGATACATTTAAGGCAGTGGAGGAGGGCGTTGGTTTACGACATCATTGTGAAACGAAACGTCTTGAGGGCAAGGAAGCCAGCGTCTGTCGGAAGACCCTAGAAGCTTGAATGAAGGAGAAAATAAAGACATAAATGTTTAGGGTCCATTTCAAAATGCGCGTCAGGATAAGACAAAGGGGATATTTCGAGTCTCAGTGTAAAATATTGATATTATGCCAGATGTGCATGCGATCGACCAAGATCAGCGTATTGATATTAGGCATCACGTCTAAAGGGCTGATGTATAATAAAAGACGTCGGTCTGACCAGAGAGCCGAGCGAGCGCCGTATGCACATACACATCACGTTTTATGACTCGAGGAGCTGTTGATGAGAGAGACTAAGCAACTTCATTCCCTTTTGACGATGTACATGGGCGTCTTTCGAAGATTCAGATTCGAGCAGTGCGGGTGTGACGCCCGCGATAATAGCAGTGCGAACCGCCGAGACTGGGAAGACTAGAAAGAAGCGTGACAGAATGCTCAAGTTGCCGTATTGTATGTTTATTTTTTGGCGAAGAGGAGCAGTGAAAGTAGGGTTAGAACAGCATCGCACTGCCTGAGGGATTGAATTAAATGTGAACAGGTCAGAGCGCAATTGCAGTGCGCTCACTTGTGACTGTTAGACTCCAGCGGCAGTTCCAATAGGATGTGCGCACGGTGTTAAATTTCTGAAATCCGAACTGTGTCTCTTTTCCGTACCAGAATATCTTTTCATTTATATCCGAGAAGAACGGCAAAGTTACTATGCAAACACGCTGCTGTGGAGGTGGCCTCGAGGTAATAAAACGAAAGAGAGAAAGTTTGAACAATTTCCTTCTAAATAAGGAAGTATATTTTTGTAGATAAACAGTTGAGTATGCAATCATGGCTCAATTATTGTCTTCGCCTAATAGAAAATGACAGATAGATAGGTGGACCTGATCTTCTGAATGTAAACTCAGGGTTCTCCGTAATATTTCTATACAAGGGTTTAATCCAGAGACCGGCGCGACGCATTCAGCATTCAGCATTCAGCATTCAAGGCAAGTGCATCCGAGTGGTTGACGAGGCACGCAAGCCGGGTTTGCATCTAAGCGAATGCACCTCCGTTTTTGGCGCGGTGAAACCTAAGCACAAAAAAGATATACAATCGCCATCAAGCTGGTGCGCAAGGGTATTGGTGTTCGATATCGAATCCGGTAACTTGCATCAAGGACCGAGAACTGATGCGTTTTCTGTTTCCTGAGTCTTCCGTGAGACGACGGACCTGCACCCTGATCCGCAAACCGACCTGACGTGAGTAGAGTCGCAAACTCAGCAAATCTGCAAACTTCATATTTGCTATGGCGTGGCGGTTCCGCCTCCGCTGATGTCGTTTGAGTCAAAATGGAAGGAAGACCGCGTCCATCTCTAATATCCCTTTCAAGTCAACCTTAGCCTGTGCTATGTTCGCTGCGGTATAAGTATAGCGGGTTTCGTCTCGGTCAGACAGCAGTCAGTTCCTCACCAACTCACCTCGTCATCCCTCGCCTTCACTCTTGAGGCTTATCTCTGACTCACTCGCATCCTCTCAAACATACTCGCAGCTCACACGACCAGCTCGCAATCCACATATAACATGTCTCCCTTCAACATCTTCTCCTCCCGTGCTGCGTCTGCCCAACAGAACGCAATCCCCGTCAACGAGTCGAGCAAACCGAATACCAAGGGCTCGTCAACGAGTACTATCAAATCCGCGGCAGAGTCGAACGGCCCTGTTTTCTATTGAGCTCAAATCTGCTCTGCAGCACGTCTACCCGTCCATCGTCATGTCATTCTTGGACAGCTGCATCATTTCGGTTATCCTGGCCCATTGTGAGTTCTTAACGGACCAAGTTCGTCGACTAAACTACTCACGAGATTCATGAACAGTATTGTTTTTTGCATTCTCCCATCATTTCGTTCACATCGGCTGGAGATTACCGCGTCCGATAACCTACTAATAACTAATAATCAATCATGGATACGGAGAACAGAGGAACGGACGGACCATTATCGTAGATCTAGAGTCAAGCAACTCCCTAGCCCTAATCCACCCGCATTTCTATTTGCTAATTCAACATCGCGCATTAATCCGAATCCCCAGCTCTCACTTTACTTATATCATCAGCTATTATTCGCGCTATCCTCAACATATCCTATCTGTAGCTTACCTTTGTCATCCCAACCAGTCCCATGTTAACTTGTCATGTTTCATATCGAATTCCATGTCGGACGAGTTACCGATTTCTTTATAAGCTGTATGACCACTTTCTGAGCACGAAATGGCAACGCAAGTCGAAATACCAATGCTGTCATCCGGAAGGGGGTGTCGGCGCTAGATGTCTTTGAAATTGACTCATTGTGAAAGTATTGGCTGCGCACTCATCGAGACAAACCCTTGGCCGCAGTACCTGGACGCCACGACAACCAGCACACAAAATCTCTCATGACACAAATAGAGTATAATCGCATAGCATCTCGCACCTGCGAGCTGCTAAACAATTACACGCACGATCACTCCTGAAATAAATGAGTTGGTGACGGGCTTGGAACGGAAGGTCCAATAGACGAGTAACATTGTGTTGAAATTGATGTGCATAATGCAGGACTGATGGCACGGCATAAAGACGACACAGCAGATGCGCTCCCCTAACCGCTGTACACGGATGCAGACTTGTCTCGGGGACTTCTGAGCGCTCCCATTGATTTTATCATTTATCTTTGACAGACACACTAGATAAAGGGGTCCTGACCGCGACGGCTGAGTGAACGCGGTGGAACCCCAGATGACGGGGGGCAGTTGGTCACAGCTATTAGCATCATGCATGTGAAGCATCCACCGCAGTGATCTATCCAAGGTTCAGACGGCCATCCAGAGCTCGGATAAGTCAAACTTGTTCGAAAAGAGCAAGCAGTTGATAGCTGAGACCCAAGAGTAGTTGATCAAGAATGTGCAGCAGAGTCGGAGCAAAAAAATCACTTGTTCTTGTCCGAATCGGGACGTCTTCTCTACGTGACTTGAAACGACCTTGCCGGGTCTATCTCTACCTCTTGCTCCTCTACAAGCTATTCTTCCAAAAAGGACCACTGAAATCACTTTCTGATTTGCCTCGTTGCTCAACGCGCATCGTCGGCGAAGTCTCGAAAAAGATGTGCCCACGATCTGTGACTCTGAAGCGACCGATCGCTGTTGCATGATTGACGATGTTTGGACCTATTGCTGGGGTGAACTTAGGCTCAAGCTCCATTGTTATTCTCTGGCCAGTTCCGTCGTCAGCGGGGCATGTGTGTGTTTCAATCGTTTTTCTTAGGGCAATAAACACCGATCCCACTTCAGGACGTAGTAGGATTTCATGTTGCGATCTTCGATTGCGTAAAATGAATTCTACGCTGGCTATGCAGGAGCACAGCAAGTCCTATTTTGACCTCATCTATCTAATGCAATTATTGTCATAGGCTTGCTACTGGAAAAGGCCTACCTTCAATTAATGACTCGCTATCTGTGATCCATTGAATACTAATCTGCGAGATCTATATCCGCTTTGAAATGCTACAACTCCACGGACAAGATCTCGTGAAGTAATGCCTTTCATCGTACACTTCGATCCCAACACGCACAAGCTTCATACGCCCGTTCATAATCCTTCCTTCTGCCACGAGGTTTTAACTAAGCACCCGAGAACCGCGTAGTATTGGCTGCTGGTGGCTTTTCGTGTATAACCATGTGGTTAGAAAGAGGAAAGTGTTATACTGAAAAAANGGCAAGTCAAAGACAACCGCCGCCTAGCATATGCTAACCCCGTCGGCGCTTCCTGTCTTGAAACAGACAATATTAATTCTCCGTTTCGGACGTGAAACAATGAGAAGAAATCCGGCTTTCAAGTACTTGAAAAGAATCCTTTCGTCATGTGTAACAGCTAGGTTTGAGACGGCCTCTTGAAAGTCCGCGGCCATGTTCGGTCCTGCGAATAAGGTGTTTCCTATTTTATGTTTGCATGTTTATTTCGAGGATATTCTACTTCACCTTTCACCCTTCGAATCCTGCTGTCGGTCGTTTTGAGCTGACTTTCTTTAAACTCTATTTCCAGCTTTAAATCCTATGGAAGCTTTACGTCAATTCTGAACCTGTCAGAGAGAAAATCAAAAATCAATCGCTAATTCCACGCATTACAACCTATTCGCATTGCGTCTCGTTTCTGTTTCGGGAGAAACACGCAAAACCTCAGGATCCTTTTAGAAAGTGGGAGCAAGAAGACCATACTATTTGCAGGAGTTTAAATTTATCTTCTCTTTCCAGCTGCTTACCGATATAAACGGATCCTCTCCCACTTCGACAAGTATTAATACTGTTTCTATCATCATTTCTGTTCTTTTCCCAGCAGCCTACTTAGATCTGCAGCGACGACCCCGCTGATTTAAAAAAANTTTTCTTGTCATCTTTAGAAGGCGCTTTCGTTGTTTAATAAGATCCCTTCTCGGAGGCCACAAAAATACGGCTCGGAACTGTCCCTGTGCGAGGAGTCAAAAAGACTCCGGACTGGCATGCTACAGTCGCATGGCCGATGGATTAATCAGAAAAGAGAGGGATTGAAAGAGAGAAAACATTCGACTTGACTGCCTATGCATGTTTCCCCCCTTGAATCCCGGGAAGAGTTCGTCATGGATTGCCTGGGTTTCGCATAGGGTCCGTGAAAAGCGTAGGTGCGAGAGCATTTTCCTATCAGTTCCTTAACGTTCATACGTATTCTCACCGCTGTCAGAGCTCAGTGCCTATTTGCGGGGAGAAGGCCAATTGTAACTTTAGATCGTCATATGGTGTACGAAAATTTACTTTCAGCTAAATTCGTAAACGATGGTTTATATCTTTGTTTGGCGTGAATCGGATGACGAACCCATCGGCCGAGAAACTTTGTGGCTGATGAAATGAAGCGGTTTTGTACAAGGAATAGATTAAATTCATCATAAATGCCCGAATACTTTCACATCGCAACAGAACATAGAAGGAGCTAACGCATCTTCATCGCTGATCGTGATTTGGCACGCATAGTCCATTCGAAACAATTGCACAAAATGTGTCAGAGATGGAAAAACCCTCATCAAGTTAGGTCACTCCTCAGTTGTGCCTGATAACAAAGGTATATATATTTTTCACGCCCCACTGACCTCAGTGTAGATGTTGCAATTTTTTTTTTGCGTCCTGGGCGCGCGAGCAATCGCAAGAGCAATCTATCAAGCTTCCCAGCTGTCCGCATCAGCCGAGAGAGGTGAAACCGCTTCCTACGAGCAGTACTGCCAAAGCCAAACCGTGTGTGATGATAGAGGGCTGGACGCGGAATGCTGCACTTGAGCTCGATCCGCTTCCGCTGCTGCCAGATTCAGCTACGATGGCCTCGGTCAGAAGCGATGGACACGACGGTGCATTGATGACACCCCCATACTTCGATGCCATCCAAAGGACAACACCGTTTGTCCAGCCAAAGCCCGCTTGGACCGTGTACTCGCCCCCGCTCCCTGAGGAGTCGACGTCTGTCATCGAGAACTTTTNCGAACATCTGTAAAAGCCAAGACCGCATCGGCATCAATACGCGTATTAGTATAAGTATTGTCATGATACGGATGCGTGTGTGAAGAACGTACATTACCGGTGTTGTTGACGCTCTGCGTCACGTTCAGCTCTGCATCTGACAGGCGACTCAGGACTCCCAGGATCGACCCTCCAGTCGCGTACCTATGTGCCCGGGCGGAATTGGAGATTGTCAGCGCGCCAGTTTCAAACATAACAGGATATACAACCGAGAAAAAGGGTCCCGATACCGGCACACCACAGCGCCGGGGCATAGAGGGAAAAAAANGACGGGTCAGCTCACCAACTGCATAACGCACTCGTAAAAAATCTGTTCGCCATTTCGCGTTGGAGTACAACTGCCCACGTTTCGCCTGCCGTAGCATTCCCGCCATTCAGCACTGTGCCATTTAGCGCGTTCACGTCCTGGCCCACTGAGGCATTTACGCCGGCGGCAAGCGGCTGGCCGGGTAGCGCGCCCTCGGTAATGCCGAGCTGGCCTGCGGGAATCAGTGCAAACGAGCTTGCGCCCTTCGGTGGCGCAGGCACAGGCGTCGTACTAATATTCGCAGGCAAATTCGCGAGCGCTGACATCGCTATGAACTGATGCGGCGGCCAGGCATTTGGTGCGTCCCACTGTTGACCCGTAGCGAGAAACGTCGTCGGTAGCGTGCCGTTGAATTTGTTCATTACCATGTTGATAGTCGCGAACGCGCCAAACGCGGCGGTCTCATTCGTCAGCAGCTCTGGCGGGAAAATCCCGCTCCACATTGGGTAGAAGTGCGCCGCAGAAAACATGGTGTTACGCGCGTTCGAAGTGAGGTTAAAGTCATAAAACGCCAGTTTAGTAGGGTCCCAGAAAAGGTCGAGGATGGCGGTTCGCAGGTTCGCGGCGGTTGCGTTGTGTGATTCCGCGAGACCTTGAGCAGTAGTATTCCCAGATGTCGAGAACGGGGAAGAATACAACTGCGCAAGAAGAATATGCGCTTTGTCTGGAGAATTGTCAGCATGATTCTGAAATGTAGCCAAGGTGGTTAGAGGGAGACTTGCGAAGAATACTGTTCAAGCATATAGGAATCGTGTTTCGAACATTGAGCGTCCTTAACCCTGGGTCAGTGTCGTTCGTGCCCCCAGCGAGAGGCACTTTGAAGAATCGGGACGTGTAATCCCAACCAGTCTCAGCGCCAGAAGCGAGCTCATCATATAGGTCCGCCTTCTGGGTATCATTAAAAGGTGTCACAACATCTGGACCATTGACAGTATTATAGTCTACGAGATGCCCAATTTCATAAGTAACTTATCCTTTTTACAGAATAACAGCCAAGAAGACATACCGGTCAGATAGGATTCGGGTCTAGGAGCGGTGTTGTTCACCGCATATCGTGAGACTTGGTACGTCGTATTCGTGAACGGACTCGTAACGCTAAGTGTGCGATTCGTATGCCAGAACTGCAGCTCGCGCTCAGCGAGAGGGAGGCCACGGGCGAGGATTGATGTGTCATTAGAGGCATTCACGTAGTCTGCGAGCATCTAAAAGAAAAATATTAGGATTTATAGATGCAAGCGGAGAAAAACATATAAGTCTACTTGGATGAAAAGGGGAGGCTGGGAACGGTTGATATCTATTTATAGCTTGAGTATGTACGACGAAGATAAAAAGGATAGTGTGAGCATACAATAAAGGCGCCCTCCGTTCGGAATGAATCCAAAATTTTCTATTTCATCCATGAAGTTTTGGAGAGTTGCGTTAACAACATCGAGGAGCTGAGACTCGATGAGACCTTGGATAATCCAATAACTGTCCCAATAGTCTGTTTGAATTAAGATACGTTAGATTGCGATTAGCGCTAAGGCAATAACAACAAAAAAANTGACGCTTTATTGAAATATAACTTACATTGCTCTCTGAATCTTCCACCCGGCACGACAAATGTGTGGTTGAGTGCAATAAGTGTGCTCTCGCAGCTCCCACCATTCGTGCCCTCCCCACAAAGGGTCGAATCGTTCGTGCTACGGACCAGCTGTGTCCAGAAGCCGTGCACAGTTTGTGTCCATGATTTCACGAGTGGGTCGACAACATTGTTGAGGAACAATGGGTTACTGTTGAAGTTCGGCAATGCCACAGCCTCAAGCTCAAGACCTTCACCGCGGAAATTCGTGTCGACGAAGTTGACGATCTGCTGCTCAGTGATGTTAGATGTCATATTTCCATTGCTGGCGACGAGACCATTGAATGCAGCAAGTACGCTCGCGGAGGAGGCGTTCGTCGGTTTATCGACAAATGTTTTTGGATCGGCATAGATAGACGCGACGTTCACAGTTTGGAGAAGCTAAAAGTAGATTTCGGCAAAGTTTGAGTTTAAGGCCGAAAGTGTTTTATTATTATTATGAAAATTCCGGTTTCACTACTCACCGAACCCGCACAAAAGATCTGACTAGGACACCATGCTTGGACTGGCGGCAATGCGACTTGACTCGGAAGGTCGTTTGTTAATGGAACGGTCGGCGACGCGACGGTTGTCGAAAGCGTAATTACACTGGTTCCTGGATCGGTGGACGCCTGGGGCACACACAAACCTCCGGTCCCCACTGCGACCGCAACGGCGACAGGAAATAGCGCCCGGAGACTGCGCATGTCTCTGCAAAATTGTGGGCGTTCAGAGTGAAGTGCGGGGGATGACGACCAATATATGGAGGCTGACCGGCTAGAACAGAGCATGCTGCCAGTAGAGTATCATATGACCACCTGGACTCCCGCTCTGCTCGCACCGAGCACCTGGACTCGTCTTCATTCTACCCCGCGGTTTACTGACGTGCGACATAGTGGATCGTTTAGTTTCAAGGAGATTAAAACAACTCTCTTGTCGACAAATAGAACGAAGGTCGCGTTGAATATGCTCACGGATTTTATGCCTGAGACGTCACAGCACTAATGATCTGAAATGGACATATGCTCACACGCATTTTCAAACTCAGATTACCCCAATATCGTCACGGTCACATCACGGTAGTGATCAGAGAGCGCAACTGAAGTTGTTATCCTCTCTGCTACAAACCTTCATTGTTGGTTTCGGAACGTCTACATTAATGCCTGTCTGATTTCTTACAGTGAATACGCCTGGAGAAGTGCTGCAAATATTTGCAATGACTATCGGGAAGTCATCAAACAAAATTTCATGTAATTTCTCTCTGCTAGATTTACCGAATGACGTGATTGTTATCCTCTTCGACTATTTGACTCTAGACTGTCTTTACAAGTTCTGCCTGACTTGTAAACATCTTCATGATCTAGTAAGAAATTTCGTACTAACTGAGAGAACGAAAAGAAAAAGAACTTATTTTCTCTTTTAGGTAGTAAAATTTGGATGGGCAACGTATCTGCGTTCTCATCAACGTATTTTGTGCAGCCTGTCTTGCGTAGAAGCGCTGTGGACGCCTCGTGAGCGGCTACGATATAATACAATAGTTGAACGCAACTGGGACGATAGGAATTTCGTCGCCCGTCCACTCTCGGCACCTTGGCACGGAAAACTGCTACCCGTGCTTGCTATATCTTATACTCGGCTTGTCGTTGCAGCCGGAAGCGGGCTAAACGTATATAACTTTGCGTGTGCACCCAACAAAAAANGACCTACCTGTCGTCCGTCTTGAGGCGACGTACACTGTCAATCGGTCTGACGCGAAGCCGCAGGCGCGTCATGATATCACAGGCATAGCGTTTATGCCAGACGGCGGTGAGGACCGGACACTCCTCACTTGTTTTGCTGACGGATATGTCATGCGAGTCATCTTGCAGAAGAAACCTTTCTTAGTGTCCTCCCACCCGGCGCTCGATATTCTGTATACCAGTGCGGATATCATAGAAAGCCTCTCCCTTTCTGAGAACTTCTCTTTTACTCTTTCCGGCTCGGGAAATGGAGTTCTTCGCAATACACTTACTGGAACCACATCCGAGATCCATATTAACGAGAAGAGCTGGTCATCGTACATCTCAGCTTCCGACTCACCGTATGTCGCTCTCGGTACAAGCTCCACGACACCACTGGCTATTTACCCCATCCAAGAATCAGCCCTAAGCCCCAACCCTTCGACTTTTCTAAGTAGTATCCGTACCCAAGATTCTAGAGGCCCTTCTGCTCGCGAGTCATCTGCTGTGTATGGTATTACTGGTCCACCACCCTCGTTTCCTGGACACCCAGGTCAGATCGTTGTCTCGGGCTGGTTCGATGGGCGCGTGCGACTTTACGATCTGCGAACTCCGCCGGTCTCCTCACACGCGCTTAAGCCTACATCTGAAGGCCGCGGCTACGCGACCCCCNGCTCTTGCGCCTATCCTCACGCTCTCCGACCCATGGGCGACAGAGAGCATCTACTCTGTCGCAGTTGGTGGCGGCACTGGACACACCGTCGCCGCAGGTACCGCACGACATAGCGTCGTGGCGTTCTGGGATGTGCGCAAGCCGCGCGATGGATGGAGTGTACATGCGCCTGGAAACGACGCTTCGCCTGTTTATGCGCTTGCGCTGGAAAGCGCCCGTATATTTGGGGCAACACAGAGCCGAGCGTTCGTGTGTGATTTTAGTGGGGGGATAGGGGCGGAGACGTACCCGCCTCTCGGGTCTCCGGCTTCAAGCGCGCCGCGTGGTAGCAGAAGGGTCGATGATAGTTTGAGGACGGTGGATGGGGTGCACTATCAGGTTACACAGTACCTTCACAAAAATCCCATGGCCGTCAACTGAGTCTTAACGGATGGGAGAGGGGGGGGGGGCGGATTGTAAGACTCGTAGGGATAGGAAGGGTTGGCAGTAGCAGCAGCGGCTGGGTTGCCCAACTTCCTTCGTCTTGCGCGGAGATGAAGTTGGGAATGAGAAGGGCGCCACTTCCTTGTGAACGCAATAGGTTTAAGTTCTTCTCCTTTTTCAGAATGACGGCGACGTCGGGCAATGTGATAGTAGTCTTCAAGTACAACGCAACATCAGAAGTTACGCGCCCGCTATTTGGAATCAAATGTTTGAAGCAGCAGATGGTTGCTAACTTTCAATTTCATAAAGCGAAATAGAATATGCTATTGCTAAGGCTTCTTATAACATAACATTCACTACGATGGGAACGATCCGATATGCAGCACAACTGGGATTACTCGTTCTTATCTCTTGCTGTCCTGCGTCGGATTGAAGATGAAAGCTGCTGATGTAGAAGCAGAGACATCTAGGAAACAGAAGCAGTGTAAGCTGATCTCTATGCAATCTCTGTAGCCTTAGCAAGGGAAATCAGACCGTCCGTCTGGAAATACACTGCAATCTCTAAATCTCTCATTAAAATCTCTATTGGCGAATAAATAGACGTGAGCACGCTGCGCCATCTAGCTGCAGCCACACTAGCAGAACCAGAGCCAAGCCATAACAAATCCTGAGAACAATTGAACATATTTGGTAAGCCGATCGATACTGTTTTTAGCAAACGACGAGCGGCGGAGTTCGTCTCCTCCAACGACCCCGAATCGCTCGCTGCCGCTTGCTGTCGTCGACAACGTCGCGCACGTCGCCAAAGCACGTCTTGACGCCTGACGTCTGACTTCAACGCACGCACGTCAACATAGCTGTCGTTTATCCGGGGCGCAGGCCGCACTGTGGAGGTATCATTCAAGGGAAGGTATTTTACCGACGTGTTTCTCCTTCGCCAGGTAGCGACGCGACGAGGGCCATCTCTGCCTCAGAATCTACAGGTACGATATCTTATTCTCTCTGTGGCGAAGAGTGGAACTTATTTTCCACGCGTTTGTTCGAAGGTGCGGTCAGGTATGTAGTCCGTTGTGCCCCCTGTGGGCTGTGTAGCTGCTACTAACTTACAGCTCGGCTCTCTTTCTCGCTCATAGAGCTCGTGCCGCATTTTAGAACTCTCCATTGGTGCAATTCGGCAAGCTTACTCGCGCCTTGAGCGCTTTTCTTGAGATATCGCTAGTGTTTTACTCGGATTCTAATTTCGTTCAGACGGTTCCAGCGGATTTATAGTCTCCTACCAACAAGCCCTCTCGCTTCGATTACTGCCTTCACGTTCTTTCTTACTGACGTTGCCATATCTCGACATTGCTGTCGACATATCTGGCGTCCGATATGGTTCCCCCACCATCTATCGACACGTCCGTAGCACGGACAATGTATTCTGCTTCTTCGAGGCCGATCGGCCCCTCCTACCTAACAATCTTACAAGAACCACGCGCACGTAGTCTCTCCACCGCGTCGACGTCATCCACTATCTCTCTGGTCACCCCCGACCCTTCCTCAGGCAATCCCTCGTCTTCATCTCTGAATCTTCCGTCTACTGCAGAGCAAACATCGTTTTCTTCGGTATTCACTTCCGAGGGCGAAGAAGAAGCGTCCTGTTCTGACGAAGACCATCAACCACTTGAGCTTGTCCTTGCTTTGCATGATTTTGTGCCCCAGCAACAAAAACGCCACGTGTCTTGCCTTCCGTGCTGGCGAGACTATTCGTGTACTTAATCGCGACCCAAGCGGATGGTGGGATGGTGAGATAGACGGGCGCAGAGGCTGGTTTCCGAGTAACTACGTCAATGCGGAAGTCAGCTCGCTGATGGACGAGGAACTACCTACTGCCCATCTGCTTAAAGGCCATGGTCGTTCTCAATCAGATGCATCTTTTGTATCGCGTGCGAGCACAGCCAGCCCTTTGACGGTACAGCACCGGCCATCAGGCGACTCTGACAGAGGAGACTTATTTTTCCCTGTCGNCTCGAGCCGCACACCTCCGTTGATGATGCCATTGCTGCATAGTTTACAGCTCCTCCAGAATACTACCCTTGCACGGCGTGTCGGACATTACCAACCTGCGGTGGCATGCATCATCCAATGCATTCGCACTCTCTTGCAACAGACTGAATGCCTTGCTCGAGGCGCTCCGTTACTTCGACGCTACCCTATGCTCCATCAGGAACGCAAACGCGTGCTTGCGGATCTCGCCCTCCTTGTAAGCCAAAGCAAGAAGGCATCGTCAGCGGAATTCGAGAGTGAGGACGAGCGTGAGCCTGATGAGGAGTATATGATGCGTTTAGCGGGTCAGGTATTTGCACGTGTAAGACGATTTCTCGCTGTAGCTGTGCAGTGTGGCGTCGACATACCCGAACGCAGTTTCAACACCTCAGCGAATACGACGAGCTATGACGACACCGCGAGAGGTACCAAGGATCCTGATGTTATTCAAAGTCAGTATGGTTTCAACGCAGATGATGAAGTGTATTACCCAATTGTGGGTATGCATAAGAGTGTCATCTCTGAAGCTCGATATCCTATGGATGATTCATATCGCTCTTCTTTCGACTCGACCACACCGTTAATTCCAAATGGCCAGAGTGTGCGTCCTCCACGCACAGGCGTAACCACTTCCGTACGAGTCGCTCGTCATCGCTATCAAGGTCGACACATGTCGTTAAGCAGTTCCTCAAGTTTCTCATCTTTTTCCTCCCTGGATTCCCCTGGCACGCCTCCTTCACCTCCATTTCCGGAAGGCCCATGCTCCGCGGTGCAAGTACAACGGGCTCTTCGGTCAACACATGATAGTTTGCTCTCTACAATCGCTGCGTTTATTGGACACGTGCATGCCCACTCTCGCGCTGCACACGCCTCAAGCACTGGCCACCTTTTCGCGCTCGTGCGCCAAATTGTCGATATTGTATGCAGGTTGCTTACGGTCGTCGAAGCAGTAATGGGTACACGGGGTGTACCAGCGATGAAGCGCATTGCCTTGGAGAGTGCGAAGGAGCATCTTTACGAAATGGCGTGCGCACTCGCGGATGCAGTTCGTGAGATGGCCTCCGGCACTGGTGTACCGCCTTCGGAAGAAGAAGAGGAGCGTGGACATTTACTGAAGGTCGCGACAGATGCGCTGAAGGCAGGTTCAGATTGCGTGTCTGCAGTCAAGACATGTTTGGCTCGTCCGCTTGATGCACCACCATTTGTGATTGTGCTGCCACCAATGTCAGAGACATCGATGCCTCAGACAGGTGCTAGTGGGGTCGTAGATATTGGACCTGAAAGCGAATTCAAAGCTCGCTGGAATCAGGATTCTGACCAGGAAGAAATTCACAGTCAGGCTGCAAGACGTGCTTCAGCAGCTAGTGGAGAGACTGTTCTACCAGAGTCCTTAGAAGTATTGCACGAACAGGTTCAAATGGGTTATGCAACCACGACGGCTGACTACGAGTTTGATAGTGAGGATGTCACCATTCAACGGGGCTCGCGTATATCATCGGAAGCCCAGAGGTATATAGCAGAGCAGTCTAACGACGACGAAGAAACGGCTCAGATGTTGATGGAAGCTAGGCCCGAAAGGGATCGCCAGTCGTTCGTCACTGCTCTGAGTCTTTCGGAAGATCGTATCGAGGAGGAGGAGGAAGAGGAAGAGCATGACCTTCCGTCTCCTACTACGGCTCACGCGCAAACAGATTCATTTCCTGGTGAAGATTCGTCGAACTGGGAAGACAGTCAACGACACAGCTCTCTGGAGGATAAGCTTATCAACGGAGAACTACCTTCATTACCTCAACCACACGAAGAGGACGGCATTCCGCTCGCTTGGGCTCTTTCACACGACTATGCTCCGCAGGATGTTGCTTATAACGCCGAGGGTCATTTAGTTGGAGGAACGTTCCAGGCCTTAGTCGAAAAAATGACTCCACACGATCAAATTGTGGACCCCGCATTCTCAGCTGTCTTCTTTTATACATTCCGTCTTTTCGCCTCCCCCACTGAGCTTGCAGAAGCTGTAGTTGTGCGGTTCAACCTGTTGCAACCAAACGGTCTCTCCGAAGCTGATGCTAAGCTTTGGCAGCAGCGGAAGCTCATGCCTGTCCGTCTACGAGTGTCGAATTTTCTAAAACTCTGGCTTGAGGCATATTGGCGTACAGGAGCTGATGATGAGGCACTTCCCATCATTCATGCTCTAGTTCGAGGCTCAATGGCAGAGGTTTTCGCTGTTCATGCGCAACGATTAGAAGACTTGATCGCCACCCGTCAGTTGTCTCCCGCTTCGCAGCCGTCTAGTCCTATTTCTGAGCGGCAGCGTATTGGCGAGCGGTTGCGCGATGCAGGAATGACTGTTAATCCACCATTTGTTGGTGCCACGCAGTCTTCAGAGATACCACGGCCCATAATGACGAAGGCACTTTTATCGGCGCTGCGAGCTCACAATTTCGCGTCGATTGCAGTAACAGACTTTGACGCGCTGGAGTTGGCGCGTCAGATGACACTGATGGAGTGCTCTCTATATTGTGCAATTTCTGCTGAAGAGATGCTTGAAGTAGGGATGCCTGGCGCACCGCCGGCAATGGATGTTAAAGCAGTCAGCGCATTGAGCACAGCAATCACTGGCTGGGTATCGGAGTCAATTCTTGGAGAACAGGATGTGAAGCGACGTATTGTACTCGTTAAATACTTCATTAAAGTTGCTGATGTGCGTCTGTTATATTCCTTCTGAATGTTTCGTCCTGGCTGACTTGCCACCAAGCGCTGTACGACTTTAAATAATTTCAGCACGCCTCGGTCAATCCTTGCTGCTCTAGACTCTTCGACTATCTCTCGTTTGCACCAGACGTGGGCCGTAAGTAACGTAGCTGTCACTCAACCCAGAGCCGTTTTTAATAATATCTCGGTAGGGTCTCGCACAGAAAAGCAAAATTCAGCTCGAATCATTGCGAAAGCTGGCTGATCATGCACGGAATTATCACGAGTATCGGTCGCGACTGCGGAACACAGGTCCTCCCGCAATTCCCTTCCTTGGTACGTGTTCTTGAAACCTGAGGCTCTTTTTTTNCATCTAACAAGCATTTTACAATCAGGATTGTATTTGACTGATCTCACGTTCTGCCGTGAGGGCAATCCATCGCATCGGGCCTCTCCATTAGCACCAGACAAGAAACTACTCAACTTTAACAAGTATCATAAGCTGGCGAGAATTGTACAAGACATGCAACGTTTTNCAGATTCCATACAATCTGAAAGACATACCCGAAGCCCAGGAGTACCTGCGATTTTGTATTGATAAGGCAAAAGATCATGGCGATTTGGATGATCTATACCGACGAAGGTATGTTATATTATTATCTACAGGTAAAAGTAGCTAATACCAGTTTTAGTCAATTACTCGAGCCAAAGCAGGCGGCGGAAACTCCAACAAGCGAACTGAAATCATCTCTATTCGGTTGGGGCGGCCGCTCTCAAGCATCGTCGTCACAGACGACGCTTGCGTAAAAGAACATTAACCTATCCTTCTCTTTTTTTTTTCAAATAGCAAATCAACCCGTCATCAGTAACGAATTTCGAAACTACTGTATTTTTACATTGGAATACCTGGGCCCTTGTCATCGTAATGTTGTTTCTATGGATCTGACGCCTTTGTCCTGTAAAGTTCATCATCTCGTTTCTCTAAACCCTTTCTCTATTTTTGGCGTTGTCCGTCTTACAGTTCTCTTGCTATCTTATTTATATTTTCTTTCTTTCTCCATTTAGGATGTCTGCAGCTGTTGCCGCTTAGTATTTTTACCCCACTTTACACTCTCCCTTGCATTCGCCATACCATACACCGATCTCACACTACACCATCTCTCTTTTTCCTTTCTCTTCATTGCCCGCGCTTGCTATGATCAAACACTATCTTCGTTCAGCATACAAAACTCGCATCATAGCCTTTGTTTATCGCATGAGTAATCTAATTTTTGTCCCTTTTGGTCCTTTCGGCCCCTTATGCAGCGTCAAAGCGTATACGAATACCTAAGAGAGTCTTCATGGTAAGTACATACTCGCATTTTCCAGATGTGTCTAATTATATAAGTGAAATCCTGTGAGTCCCCCATATTTTCTCCTCAGTGTCCTTCTTAATGAGCGTTACAGTAATTGGAAGCCTGAATGAAAAGAAATGTGCTCTGCAGCAACCTTATGGGTAATATTAAGTCCTTCTCATAAACCGCAAACTCCCATAAATATTGACTGCACGTGAGTCGTTGCTGCTATCGTCTTCTATCTTTGCTTCTTTATGATGCACTGTCTATCCAGAGCTTCTTAAGTACGCGCTCGCGCTTTGAGCGCTGCTTCCTCGCCGGCCGGTCGGTCGCCAAACAATATATTGTGGAGCTCAAAGAAGCGCAGCTGGTGCGCGACTCACACTTGAGTCAGCCAGTTGGGTGTCATGGTCTCTGAGACCGTCGTCAACAATAAGTTTACTGCAGGCAACACTTGCCGTCACATTAGTAATCCGTCTGGGATCAGTTGAAATTTTTGATTTCAACCTTTTTTTNAAGAAAGTAAAAGCAACATACAATCAAAGATTGTAACGGCTCATGGACGAAGCTGAGGTTTGCCTTCAAATTTGGTGGGGTGATCTTCAGGTCTCAGCTCGGACGCTCTTCGAGATTTCGCAAAGTCAATTCGTTCAGATTTCTGGGGTAAGTCACATGTCTGCTTCATTCTCTTTGCTCAACAAGTCTTCTCTGTTGCAATTGCTTCAGATTTGTACAGTGCTACACAACCTCGGACACGGTTCACAACTTGTATTATTGTATAAATCACTGTCGACTACAATGTGCGACTTGAATATCTCAATATCGAGTTATCGTTAGCCTAATCTCCCCTTTCGCTGCGCTCAGCGGATTGTTTGGGGAGAGCACATCCTTCTTCTATGTTGCTACCTTTATCTACAAGGTATCTACCCAGTAGGTTCTGCTCATTATAATGGGGACGTGTTCTATTTCTCACTGTATTTTCCCTACCGTTTCTTAAACGTAAAATGCAGGCTCGCTTGCTCCACCTTTCTCGCAGAGCATAATGCTATCCCATTTGGTTGCGTGTTTGCACGTTCGGGGGTTCGTCACAACCACTCGTTCGTCCCGAACACATCAAAATTACTATATTTGGATTATTAGATAAGTCCTTTTTAATTTCCGGATGATGAGGCGAGAGTAAAGCGTAACTGTATGCCAAAACATTTCCAGCAAAAGATAAAAGATGCAATACCCTATCCTATGCTTTTCGAGGTGGATTCATACTGCTTGCCGAATACTAGGTCTTTGTCTCTATACGGAACTCGCTTCTTCGAAGACAGCCTCATTCAGAATCGGAACATGCCTGCCGGACCAGCCAGTCAGCCTATATAAACCTGTCTCCTTGGACGTCGTAGCCACAACGCCCAGCCTCGTTTATTGGTCCCCACTAACACTTCCCCACTAAATCGTGGAACTTATCACATCATGTCCTCCGATCATTCAACGAAGGGGAACGCTCCCTATATAGAAGGCGTACCCTCGAATGACATGACAGTAGTTTCTTCAGAGGAAAATGGGAAGCATTGCACGAACCACACGGAAAGCTTCACGATGTATCCTAACCGCTGGGCAAGATTACGGTGCGCGACAACACTCTTCGTTCACACAGCTGACGCATATACCTCTTGAAAAGGTATATTATCCGCGAACCTGCCGCAGAGTTCCTCGGAACGATGATTCTCGTTTTGTTTGGCACAGCTGGGAATGCTCAAGGAATCCTGTTTGATAATCCCAACGTTTCCCCTTCGCCCGCAGGAGTACGTTTCCGCTGACTTATTGTTATCAAGAAACCGTAACCAACTTTGCGTTTCTAGGGTTGGTTATCTGTTGCACTCGGCTGGGCTTTAGGTTTCTCTGATTAAATATGACTGCTCTCAGTGTATGTAGCTGATAATGCCTTTCAGGAGTCGGATTTGGTGTTTTAGTCGCCGGGGGCACTAGTGGTGGTCACATAAATCCAGCTGTCAGCCACTTATACTAATTCGTTTGCCTGTTTTTAAGCTCACCTTTCTACCCGAATTCAACATTAGGTCACAATTGCTCTTGCTACCTTCCGCGATTTCCCTTGGTGGAAGGTCCCGATGTTTATCTTTGCTCAGCTCTTGGGAGGAATCGCCGGTGCCGCCATCACTTACGCGAATTATTTCCACGCAATCGACTTGTTTGAGGGCGGTTCAAACGTGCGCACTGTTCCCGGTACAGCATCCCTCTTTGGCGCGTACGCAGTTTCATACTTATCTAACGGTGAGGTATATAATATATGAGTCACGCATTTCTCGTCTAATAAGGGTACGATCATATATTCACCAGCATCTGCTTTCTGGGATGAAGTGAGTTTTCTCAAGAATCCGTACTTGCATGTACTAAACCTCTTTATAGTTTCTGGGGACTTTTATTCTCCTCATTGTACTGCTCGCTGTCACCGACAAGCGAAACGGGCCAGGAGTAGCTGGCTTCGCACCGGTCGCACTTTTCCTCGCTATATTCGGTATCGGAATGACGTTCGGCGCACAGACTGGCTTCGCCGTAAACCCTGCACGCGACCTTGGCCCGCGTATTTTCACAGCAATGGCTGGGTACGGACGAGAAGTCTTCAATTTTCGACACCAGTACTGGCTTTGGTGTGGCGTACTTGCGCCAATCCTAGGCGCCCTCGTCGCAACCTTCTTATACGATCTCTTCATGTATACGGGTGGCGAGAGCATAATCAATCGACCGTGGGTCATCTCACATCCATTCATTTATTACCTGATTTTGAGTATTTATTTGTCCTTGCGTTTATAGAAATGCAAGCACTCGCGCGCGCAGCATGCGAGCACCCGACCAAGAAACCCAGAAAATGCCCGCTGGAGCAGGTGCCGTCTAAAATATGCGGTACTGACGGTATATTGGCTTGGTGTGAAAAACAAAATCATCCTTCTGGGTCGTTTGTTCGAGCTTCTTTATCAGATGTTCGTGATTCTTTCATTGTGCTTTTCTCTCATTCTCCCTCTCGCTGCTCTTTCTTGTTCAATTTCGTTTTCATTTTGTTGTACTTCGCCCCTTTCCCGATGATACTTTCACTGGCTAGATGACAAGGTTATACGAACCGTCTTGATTTTCACTGTATTATGTTTTCTTTCGCGAGTCCTTGTATACTTACGAAGGTACTAGACTTTCCATATGAACTTACAGTATGACAATTTCTGGGTTTGAACAAGCGTGGGATTATCAGAATTATCAGTTTCCGCAAGTGCACCCGTGCACCCTGATATTTCTTGTCGCATCTGAGATGCTCCTTGCATTCGCTTTGGGCTCTCCAATCACTTGTTCTAGGGAAGTGCTCGACGAGCACTATTATCTCGTTCCGTTCTACTCGTCAAGTCCAACAAGTGGCTCTTACTATGGTAGAGTAAAACTATAAAAACAGATCCCAACGAGCATCGCATTGTCCCCGCGTGAATTCGCATACAACAAACACTGTACATTAAATTTGTTGACGTAAAAATAGCACACTACGTACTATGTAAGTAAGTTTCATAGTACGCCTGAGATATTTTTTGAAAACCATCCATCGACGTCGTGAGTAGTTGCGAGCCACATTTTCCCCGCCAGTCCTCCGACCCAAATATTAAGTCGAATAGAATGTCACGTGCCTCAGGTCACGGGGGGGNTTTTTTTTGATAAGTGTGCACGCTGAGCATCTGGCGTTACTAAATATGCTTTTGTCCTCAGAAAACGAGCTTAAATGTTTAGTATTGTTACTGTTTTCTACATTTCCCGAAGCCAGATCCGGGAGTCGTGGCAGATATACTAAGAAAGCCTTTTTGTGATCAACGCAGCTGACGCTGTGTCAGTGATTTTTTGAGTACATACGTGCAACGGTAGAACTACTGTGCATCTAATTCACTCATGAATTACAATATTCAGTAAATTGACATGTCAATGTTTTGTGCAAATGTCACTGGCCAGTAAAGTGACAAACGCGCGTAACAGTCGATCTCAGAATCAGAATTCTATTAGTGATAGTACTGGTTGTCCAGAGCAGAGCGCTCTGCTCGAACGTAAGTGCAGAACAAACAAACCCAGCTCCCGGGCCATCAGCTAGAATTGCGGGAGTCTGATACCTTTCACCATCAGCCTCCCTGTTTGCCTACAATGTACACAACCTTTTGCGCTGCCAGTGCGTTTCATTCAGAATAGAACTCTTCGACGGTAGTCACTCTTTGCCGGAACATGACAGTATCTGCCGCATATAAACCTTTGCTCTGGACATTATACACTAAACATTTCCCCTCTTCCCCCTCCACTCCTCTACCTGTAGACCCCTCCTCTACTTGTAGACATTCTCCCTACATCAGGAAAAATTTCAATGTCTATATAGCACTGAATAGTTTGCATAGTTCCATAGTTGCCTTCATTAGTCCCCCTTTAGTGAGACTATATAGTTGCATGCCAGAACTATACAGTACTATACATACTATATAGGGTACACACTATACAGTTTTATATAGTCTCCATAGTTTCAAATGGAAATTCTAAAACTATTAATCATGCATATATACACATTCCAAACTACATGTATATATGTTTCATTGTCAAGTAATCAAGCAACCACACAATACAGAATATATACTTATGTACATAATATTACTTGTCATATCCAAGTTATTGCATATCTAATTTGATATCTAATTTGAGGTGGGAAGATATTGCCATTCCATTTTCGAGTTTTGGTCAGTGGGCGGGTTTTCGCTTTCTTGCTATTACTTGGATTATTTCACATTCCTATGGTGCAATTGAATTTATTGTGTTCATATACTTAAAATCAGTACAATTACTCATGAATTGCATGCATATATGCAGCAGTAGGATCATCTCTTTTCCAAGATGTAATGCACTATACTAGTTCCCTGCATTACTATAGAAACTATGTGGTCTATATAGACCACATAGACTCATTAGGTTCCATAGGTGTTGGTGGGGACTATGGAGTACTATGGAGTACTATACAAATTCATCACTTCTAGTATAGTAAATGTTTTTCCTGATGAGGGATCCTTTTCCTTTAGCTGCCTTTCTTTATTCTCAAGATACTCTGTCTCGTCTACTGACCGAAATTGCCAAACCATTCCCTGAGACTAGCATTTCAAGGCTCCGACTGTGTCCCGAATGCGGGACTTTCTAAGTCACCAAATCATCCGTTAGGAAATGCGTGGTTGATCTCACTCTTTCCTGGATCTCGAATTTCTGGCAGCGCTTTTGTCGTCAGTCTATCGTCAGTCTGTAGCAATTGGATTTGCATCTGCGGGACGTATGGTTGAGGTCGTTCGAAGCAGACTTTCGTGTCTACCAAATCCTATATTTGCTTTTCAGCCACTGAAATGAAGAATAAGTTTGTTGGTTGTCACTGGCGAACCTCCAACCCAATCAAGAGTTTTGAGCACCATCGTCGATCAGACGATTTATCACAACCCAAGGTTCTAGCTGTAGGTGAAGCTCCGGAGGAACCTTTGTCCCACATAATTCGTGGTCAGTTGTAGGAAGGATGCGTAACTCTGCAGGAGCATAAACGCCAGGAATAACTGGCACAGTTTTCCCTTCGTACCATCTTGGGAAATACTAATGAGTGAGCAACAAAAGAAAGGATAAAAAGTTTACAAAGCTGCGGCACACATACATGAGACTGGCTTTTATCATCGTACGTGTATGCGACTCGATAAGACACTTGCAAAGATACATATATCCAGTGGAAAGGCTGACAAGACACGCATTTGTGAATCTTGCAACCGAAGCGTTGCACTGGCAGTACGTTCAAGCAAGACCGTCGCAAATTGCTGGAAGCACACGCAAATTCTCAACTGCAAGTGTAGACAAGGATTCAGACGTCGTTCAAGCAGTTTCAGAGCTTCAAGATGTCCTGAAAGAATTCGCCGACAAAAACTTAGCAGAGAAAAACGTGCCAACAGTCAAAGAGCTCCTGGACATTCCCAGTGAGTGGAGCCTCTCGATAAGCATTGATCAGGGTGTCCACCGAGGGCAATGCTTATAGAGAGCTTCTACTGTCCATCACAGCTTCTTAAGCGGACAAGTTGGGAAGATAGCAAAAGCGCGTTTCGTTTTCGTTTTCGTTGTTCTTATGCGATATGGCATGATATATTTTCTATATTCTTGTACGGACTAATAAGTAATAAGAATAAGAAATCTTAAGGCAGCTCTCCCGCGGTGATGTAGGTCGAGGAAAGACTTCTCTCGGCCATCACTGCCTCCGCCAAAGACCATACTCTGCGGGCCGGCTCACTCCGTTGAACCTGCCGGGGGGGGGGGCGGTTACCTACACTCCATGAAAAGGCTGCTGGCACTGCAGTACAAGTGACTCGGAGTGAGAGACAACATTGAACATGAAAAAGAGTGCACAGGTCCACCAGTGCTAGTGCTAGTACTACTAGTACGACATACATAGCCCCCCCCCCCTACCAAGCTCATGCACATTTTTTCATACGTCACGGCGGACCTCCGAGCGTGCTAAATGAAAAAAACATCGGCCCGTCCTCAATTCTGAATTAATATTGCTGCTGAGCACAGGNCCAAGGAAAGAGTCAGAGTCAAGCTAGATTAATTAATATTTTATTCCATTTCCAATCAGGCCTGTGTGCGTGTGTTCTTTGAAAGGATTTTCAAAGTTTAGGATTTGGGAGTTAGGAGCGGGGAGGGGGTGCCTAGTGGGCCTCTCTCTGTACGATACAT
>SGPK01000177.1:0-44522 GCA_004802695.1 Phellinidium pouzarii
TACGATCTGATGATAAGCATGGCATAACCATTATGTCATGATTATATGCAGTAATAACTGTGCTGTAAGCATTACAAACAACCATAATGATTACTCTAGCTTATAAGGTACTTATAAGGACTTATGTGATGTCACAATGATCACGTATCCTTATAAGTCATCAAATACACTTATAACCATTCTCGGATTTGTGTGATGTTTGGATCAAATTCCTTGGAAAGGTTGAGTGTGAAAGCTCCCGAGTCATTGTGGATGATTAGAGACGCGTTTGGTGAGGTCGAATCAGGGTTTGTAAAGCTCAGTGCCCAGACTGCACTCTGGTTTACTGTGTCATCTTTAGGCACAGTGAAAGAGAGTGTGTTCATAGTCGATGATATCTAATAAGCTCTCGGTCAGAAGCTTCATACACAAACACTCAAGTCTATACGTACAGTAGTTAATGGTTGATAAGTAGTCGCTATTCGGGGAGGACTGGGATCTGGAACAGGCTCAACATGTCCTGTAGCTGTCCTCTGCGAAAGCGATATACTTCCATCCGAGTTTGGCCACATAATAACCATCTTCGCATCCGTCATTTGCGTCCCAAAACCCCTACGATTGAAGCTCTTGTATAAGCACAGATCGCTGGAATCGGTGGAAACTGATTTCATTTCAACACCTACACTGCCATCCATCCCATTTGAGTTAAGGCAGTCATTTGATCTAGTCAATGATGAATTGGTTCCCTTGAATTACTAAATGAAAGATACTTGGGACTCACAAGTAATTGCAGTCGAGTTCACAAACGCAGTGGTGCACATGAGATCTCCACAAAAGTTATCACCCTGGACATTACCCGCATGAGATTGGCGAGCCACGAGAGAAAGCACTAGGAAAATCAGAGAAAACCGCCAGATCATAAGCGTTGCGAGCAGAGATCAAGTAGGGGTGAAGTCCTTGGCAGAAGTGGGGTGCTCGACACATCGCTCGTGCGTATTTTTAATAATGAGGTCTAATAGAGTGTGCTCAAGTCCCATGAGTAGAAATACTCTTGAGGCATTTAAGATATAAATTTTCCCAGGCAGGGCTGTGGAAGAAGACACAAAATGCACAGTCATTGCCTGCGATAGAAGGACAGCGCGCGGCGGGGGGGCGCGACGAAGCTGATCTAGCTGAAAGCAAGTTCGTTGATTCCACGGTTGGCGCGCCGTTGTCCAATGGTAATTCCCAATTTCCCATAGTTGCTAGTTGCTGTAAGCCTTCTCACGTTCGCCACGGTTTCGGGAGCCGAATCTATCATGGCCAGTCGACAAAGGCATACTTGACTCGAAGCTGGGGCCTGGTCAGTATTTCATGCTGCTATTCATGACATTTGTATAAATTTCAGAGCTTTCAAGTTGCACCACGATTGTCCCACGAAGATCTGTGAGTTCAAACAGGTTAAAACTAACGCCTATCCAGACATTTTTCTAAATGCAAATTCTATTCCGACAATTTTGAACGTACACACGACCCATGTAAAGAAGCTTTTCCCTCAATACTCTTCAGTCATTACAATTTAGTTGTCCTCGAAAATCAAATCCTCCGCAACGTTCTTGTACTGGATTACGCCCTCAGGGAACCATCTAAATATTACAATTCCACATCAATGATTAGAGCATGTACAGCGCGTCAAAACATGGCGTACAGGGCGATCTCTTTCTTGGCACTCTCAACAGAGTCGGAGCCGTGACAAATATTGCGACCAACTGCAAGAGCATAGTCACCACGAATAGTGCCTGCGCAGAAACCAGGTTGGCAGCTACTCAATGGGAAATATGAATAATACTATCGCTGACCAGGGCTCGACGCGAGCGGGTTCGTGGCACCAAGCATGGCACGGCCAGTCTTGACGGCATCGAGACCTTCCCAGACCATAGCCACGACTGGGCCAGCAGCCATGTACCTGATCAAGCCAGGGAAGAACTTCTTGTCTTTGAGATCCTCGTAGTCTACGGCCATCGATCAGGATCAGACGTATGCGCTTGCAAGAAGACGAGTCAACACATTTATCAAAGAGAACTCACGCTTCTCAAGGTGCTCAGGAGTCGCATGAACGAGTTTGAGCGCGACCAGCTTAAAACCGCGCTGCTCAAAACGAGCGATGATAGATCCAACGAGGTTACGCTGAACACCATCCGGCTACGTATGGATGTATGCATGAGCGTCGATGTGTCAAATAGAAAATTCGACTTGCCTTGATCATAATATAGGTTTGCTCGTTCTTTGACATGGCTGATCTGTTGCAGATGGGCCAAAAGCAAGCAAAAAGAAGAAAGAGAAGGTGCAACGGATGCAGGATGGATGGATGTTTATGTACTTATTTTTGTGTATTTTCCAAAATCGGGATTGCCCGCGGTGGCGGTGGCGCACTACAAAATATTGTTACGTAACTGTGACTGCATCGGCGGATTGAATCACTATCCAGCAGAGATTTGTTAAAATAAACGTCGACTCCAGACAGATATTCGGCCGGGGTATAACTATCACAAATGTGTGTCATTTCTTAAAATATAAGCAAATTACATATTACTGAAAATTATAAACTAAGGCTTCTCCAAGATCCAAAGGCTATTATATACTTTCCTATGAAATTTACATCAGGAAAAACATTTACTATACTAGAAGTGATGAATTTGTATAGTACTCCATAGTCCCCACCAACACCTATGGAACCTAATGAGTCTATGTGGTCTATACCACATAGTTTCTATAGTAATGCAGGCAACTAGTATAGTGCATTACATCTTGGGAAAGAGATGATCCTGCTGCTGCATATATGCATGGAATTCATGAGTAATTGCACTGATTTTTGTTACAATTTCCTTACCTTATCCCATCACATCACCCCGCTTATCTATCCATCTCATCTCATCACTCCGCTTACTTCAACAGTAGCCCCTGTATCACCTGATCACTTGTTCCACCAAGTTCCATTCCCTTCTATGCTGACTGATGCTCATCCTTCGCTCAGTCATCCTTTCCATCACTTTCCATCCCTTTCTACCCCTATGTACCAGTAGTATATAAGGCATGTACTCAGAGCCCTAAAGCCCTAAGCTTGAGCTCTTTGTTCTCATAGCCAAACACCTTGTCACCTAGACCACCAGTGTGCTCATTGAGCCTCATCAGTACCAGTCAATCCTCTCAGGCCCTAACTCGGCTCTCTGCTTACTTGTCACTCTGCTCTTACTCGTTATCTCGTCACTGTTACAGCCTTTAGCTTAACAATTTTAGGTATATGGACACAATAAATTTGATTGCACCATAGGAATGTAAAATAATCCAAGTAATGGCCAAAAAGCGAAAACCTGCCCACTGACCAAAACTCAAAAATGGAGTAGCGGTGTCTTCCCACACCTCAAATTAGATATGCAATAACTTGGATATGATAAGTAATACTATGTACATAAGTACATATTCTGTATTGTGTAGTTGCTTGATTACTTGATGATGAAACATATATAGTGTAGAATGTGCATATATGCATGATTAATAGTTTTAGAATTTCCATTTGAAACTATGGAAACTATATTAGACTGTATAGTCTACTCTATATAGTATGTATGGTACTGTATAGTACTGTATAGTTCTGGCATGCAACTATATAGTCTCACTAAAAGGAGACTAACGAAGGCAACTATGGAACTATGCAAACTATCTAGTGCTATATAGACATTGAAATTTTTCCTGATGTACTACTACACTACAACTTGTAAGGTCACTCTATTGTATTGCTGGGACTCAGGATCACACATCCTCAAGAATGAGCCATATGCATAGTAGTTTCGGCTTCTTGGACTACATGTTATTAGACAAGCATTGATTTAAACATTTCAGAGACATGGGCGTGGAGTGTCGATGGCTCATTGAAGCAGAAACCGATAAATTATAGCGGTCCCTATTATAAAATATAACTAGTAGTCCTTATCTCAAATATATGATGGGGGGGGGGGCGATTTAAAGTAAATGGCGATAAAGTCGGATTCTCTTCATCATATATACCAAGATATAAGACGACCAACCCCGGCGAGCTTCTACAGGGGGTCCAGAATGTCCGGCATGCCTATACAAGGAATGTCGTTCACATTTGCTAACAACACAAAGGCTGTTAATTTATTTTCATTGGTGCATACGTCAACTATAGTCCTACATCTTTATTTTTAGTGCTAAAAAATACAAGCTCGTATATTCAAAATGCAGTACGAGGTTTTAAGTCCGCGATTTACACGAAGTTGGAGATGAAAAGCAGGTTGCAGCGCAGATGTGAACTACCTTCCTATAGGCACGCCGGACATTTTCTGGACCCCCCTGTAAGTTTTGTAAAACTGACACATTCGGCTTCGGTTGACATTTTTATCTTCGTGATGCCTTGAATATCCATGGTACTCAATAACTTGAGGTATTCGAATGTACAGGCATGATTGTAGATATCCACTGACAATCTACGTAAGCTCGAGGCGCGGAAGATGTTCCGTTACGTAACCACGATCCTTCTTCCCAAGTTGTTGCATTTTTCTCAAATCCTCAAAAATGACACTTTTCGGCCCATTGGGTATCTCTCTGGCGCCCCAGATCACCAAGTCGTCCATGCTTTACCGCTGGTTTAAACCTATAGCAGATTGGTATGCCCAGACCGCTGGTTACAGACAGATGGGCCTCAAGTACGACGACCTTCGTAAGTACAGTTATACCATCTCTATTTTTCATGAAGACTGACATTGCACTTTTACAACGAACAGTCGTTGAAGAGCGCGAAGATGTGCNAAAAAGTGAGCGTACAGTGATTCTGCCNTTTTTTTCATTGTTAAACAGGTGCCGGTAGGCCCTTGGCCGTCTCACACCTCGTGAGTCCTATGACCGCATTTACCGCTTCCGCGTCGCCTCGCAGGCTAGTGTTATGCACAAGAACTTGCCCAAGGATCAATGGATTAAGCCTGAAGAGGTATGCTTTTTTACTTGGATAATAGGTTGTTGGTGGACGTGACCTCACAATTCGTCATCGTCAGGACGTTCGTTACCTTAAACCCCATGTAGAGGAGGTTTGGAAGGAGGATTTGGAGAGGGCGAAGTGGGATAACATTCAAGTTCAGAGGAAGCGGTGATTATACTCTGCAACGGCGCAGTACAACGAAGAAGCTGGCATTTGTCTCTTCTCCATTAGACTAAGTACGGTGTACTCCTTGCAAACGGCTTGAATTTGAATTCAAATCCGAATTGTTCATTGCTGCAAACTTCAACCACATGCGTGATAGGAAATTATATTGCTGAGGGAAATGCACTAGCTTTTAGAAACTAGCTTCATTCGATTACAGACTAGCTGAACATGATTTGAATTGAAGCATAGATGGCTATTTACAGAATCGTAGCCTGTAATAAAAGCCGAAGCTGAAAGGCAATGAGAGCTTCGCTATGAATTAAAGTAGCATTTTATTGTGGCTAATTAAGATGGGTGTTAGAAAAAAAAAATGCCCAGAATAAAGTGAACGTATTCTACTTGCCACGGGAGGCTGGCATACGAGCCGACGTTTATCACAATTCGTGCATGATNCCCCCCCGCGGTTTATCGTCTTTGTCGCACTAGATTTGAAGTAACGTAAATTCGGATTCTCTCCAGTAAGAAGAAAACAACGCACTGCAAGCTTCTTCTCTTTGCAAAATTGACATGCTCGGTTTCGGCCAACGCCTTTGTTCTTCACCCGCTCCTGGTCCAAAATAGGCATAAAGTCGTAGGTGGGCATTTCAGGACCGTAAGGATATTCGAATGCGTATGAGGCACAGGAAGGTCGATGTCGTTGAGATTGTGCGATGGACATTGTGAAGGCAGCGAAACAAATCTTTATACTGAGCGCAAGCTCGGGCATCGTCAAAATAAGACATAGCCTGAAAAATAATACTTAGCCCTTGGCAACCTAGGAGACGTTACCGGAGTTGAGGCGACTGTCATAAAGCGTATTCTCCTCTGCAGATTAACGTTACATACCATCAAGCCTTGCGGTATAGGTGAGCAATTTGTTAACCGGGTCGATTGAAGTGCCCAGGAGTCCCAAGAAAGCAATTCCCGACTAGCGCCTCCTTTTTGAAAGAGCGCCCATTGCTTCACGCAGTACCGTAAGTGCAATGCGCCGACTGGAAATGAAAGTAGATGACACCAATAGAGCAGGGCTATTTCGCATCGTCCACGTAAGGGCTGTTTAGGCGATAACTCGAAATGTACATTTTGATTGCGTGTGCATCAGCGGAGGGGCGAGATCTCATATTTAAAACCGATCACAAATCCCCGTCCTGATCGTTTCAAAGAATCTGTGGGTGCAAAAGTGAAATAAGGAACCCAGGAAATAGCCATATTGCGTTATATAAAACGAAAGTGACTCACGGAGGCTGCCCAAAAACATTGCGAAGAAACGTTTGGAGAGACCGAGACCGAGTGCATGCGTTCACACGAAAGAACAGATACCAGCCGAGGAGATCAGAATTGACCAAAGTTAAGAATGACACAGCCTGAGTGGGCGTAGTATTCAAACGATCTAAGTTGTCCTATCACCAGAACAAAATATCCGGACTGGATTGTTGTACTCCAAATGCGAGGTTGTGTGGTACAATCAGAGGACTGAGCCGCTGCTTGCCAATCACCATGCCCAGGACTCCCGACAGTTATGCTAGCTATGCCATTGAGTCAGATGATGGTCGGCCTACGCAGAACAGCAGTAACTCCAGAGTATCCTTGGTTTGCGCGGAGATGTGTGCTTATAATCACTGAAAGAGGGACAGCCGGCGTACGCCTGCATTGAGTGAAGTTTTAGAGCAGACATCATGAAGGTTTAATGGGAAGCCTCAGTCCTCAGTTCGCAGTTCGAGCGTTTCGAGCGTTGCCGCCGTCACACTTGAAGGCGCCCATTTAGGCGCTTTCAAACAGCGTCTCTTTCCGGCACCCGGTCCATCTTGCTCACTTTCCCAGAGAATGCACCCGCAACTGACAGAAAAAAAATATCGGTGTGCTCTACGCATTCTTTCGCGGCATTATTTGTGCGCTTACCTCCTTGTCTAAGTCTGCAAAGAGTTTATTGAAGCACTCGAACAATGTCATTCCGATTTCTGGGCAAAATACTTTGGCGGTTGCAACAACATAAAGCGCAACCTGAACTTGTGTCTCCGCAAAGAGGTGCATCTTGGTCTGGCTGACTCGTCTCTATTCAGTTGCTGAAACACGCGCTTTGCGATGCTGGCAGCGTGTCGACCGTTCAGCTCGTAATAGAGAACATGCTAGAGATCGGGCAGAGCGGAGACAAAAGGCGCTCGACGAGCTCCACCACGACGATTGAAAGCATTGCTTCAATGGATGGACAGACACGTGTAAGCACAAGGTCTCCAATTGACCCGTGCCTTTGCGCTGATGAACTCGTCCTTGTAGCATACGAAACGTATATATCTGCCGCACTGCCTCACGTGTGTACGGTCCATTGAGCGCCGTTGCCATAACCCCCCACTTAGGATGACGGCCTACAGTGCCTTCCTTGTTCTGCACTCCTTGTCTCCTCCTATCTACGACTATCTGTATCTACGCTGATGGATCAAATCCTTTCGGAAACACCTGCCTTACATTTACGTTGATGCGAGCAGTCTGAAGATACTGACCATATTCAGCCCAATCAGAACTATACTCTGCTGAGGGTTGCAAGTGGGCAGGGAGGGTCCCCTCCAAAATTCTAGGGACTCCTGAAGGGGTGTGTTTAGTTGGTTACGTTCTCTTTCTAAGGGTTTGCTTAAGGTGCACTGACCATGATAAGCCCGCCTACATCCCGGCCCTGCCATCACGACGATGTCGCCAGATCGCAATAAAATTGCCGCTGGTTTTTCATCTCGTGTGAGACCGCCGATCAGGAACACAGCTGCATTTCCTAAGCTACGTGTGCAGTGAAAACGGTGAATTCGGAGAACTGGAAACGGTGCAACATACGAGAGAGAGACTAGAGGGGAAGTCGCACAGACCTCTGAGCGATCAACGTGACCCATCAGCGTATCCTGCAAAACGGTGAAAAGACATTCAGGATTCTGAACAATGATTATTCCAGTCCTGTTTACTACCTTGTACTGATAGAAATTAACAATTCCTGCGTCGGGCTCTGTAAGACAAAGTCTAATGTCAAATACTTTCTGCAAGTACGACAATGGCTAAGTGAGGGTCCTCACCGTAGCTTGACTCCCAACAATCCCAGTCAGGTCCTGTCGCGCCCCATCCATCTTTCTCAAGTTCAGACATGGTAGCACCAAATACATATTTCCAGTTGATAGATCCAGCGACATCCTTGCATAACGACTTCACGACCTCGTTAACCTCTACCTTCCCCTGCGTAAAGTCGTACTGTTTAGTTCCCCAATGGTAGAACCAACCGATATTTGCCCAGCGTAATTTAGGAAGCAATTCGGACGCTGTCGCGGGTTCGAGGTTCGGCGAAGGCGCGCTAGGCGGTTTGTGCTGCTTCAGGAGCTCTNAAAAAATTCTGCGGGCTAGCTGGGGTGTTGGAAATCAGCTGCCGAGGGCCCAAGGGTTCCGTCACAGCAGCAGGGTCAATTTGGTTCGGATAGATGAGTGGATGTATTGCATTGCGTGCTCCAGTCAGTAAACGAGCATGTAGATTCCATATTCCTTCCTCTGGGACATCGTAATGTGTATCGAGGTTCGTCTTGTTTGGCGATCGAGCGTGCTCGGAAAGACTCCAGCGGACAAGCTCTCTCTGTGTCTTAGGACTTAGAAATCCTGGCAAGACGACCAGTCCTAAAGACAGTTAGAGCGCATGAAGCTAATTATGACATTTGATACACTGGCTCCAGTGTTGAAAAACGTACCAGGTACTTGTGGAACACGGTAGGCCCGTCTCCGAGTCCGTCCCGGGTCAACATCTACGTTAACTTCTACTTCACGCACGTCGAGAGCATTCGCTCTGCCCCTCCAGACGCCGCCGTCTATCTCGTCCTTCCGCTCTTCATCTAGCAACGCAAGATCTAGGACATCTTCCGATAAGTCTGGAGGAGGGAATCTCGCTTTGTATTTCTTCTCTGCTGCACGAAAGGGCGACCAGCCGAATGAATCGTCAGACGCCCGGCTTCTGTTGCTCTTCAAAAACTGCTTGCGAGCCTTCTTGTATGCTGAAGATTCTGGGACAAGTTGATCTACCACAAAATGTTCAGACCGCATATCTGAACTTGAAATATTGGTGTCAATTGCGCACTACTACTAAGTGATTTGCTCAGAGTTTGGCACGGCACGGAAAGCACCGAATTACAGCACTGTCAAGTCAGCCTAATAAGAATTATATTTTGCACTAGTAGAAGTAGACAAAGGGTGGAAATGCCCCGCCCCCCCCCCMMCCCAAAAAAAAAAAGCTATGTTTTTAGCGCTTTAGCCTAATGGAAACGCACAACACCAAATAAATTTAAATGATTAGAACTAAGCAACCCCTTGTGAAGCCTCGCCTGCACTAGCCACATCAGTAGCGGTGTTGGTGTCGAGTTTCTTCTGCTCAGTCGCTAGACTGCTCTCGAGATCGCTTGTGTCACTACCTGTAGCTTTTGCCTGAGCGATCTATAGATGTCGCAACCGTAAGTTTCCAAGTGATTCATGAAAGAACAAATACTTTACCTTGATGTTGAGAACCTGCACCTCGCCAGTGAGCTTGAGTACCTTGTTCTTGATTTTGCCGACTTGCAACGCATCAGCCTGTGTGCCCGTTGCGGCTGCGATCGCAGGGTCAAACTGGTTGGTCTCCGCAGCCTCTGCAGCTTTGCTCATCGCATCTAACGCATCGAGCACATCAGAAGAAACCGTGGAGAGATCGGTGTTCGCGAAGGGATCTACGAAGACCGCATTTGCTTCTGCAGCTGCATTTCCAGCGACTCCATCGGATATCTGAAACTGGGCGTAATCCAGTTGCTTGAAATCAGCTGCAGACTGGGTGATGGCCGCGTCCGTCGCGCTCGAAGATGCCGCAGCGGCATTCGCAATAGGACCTGCTGACGACTCTGCTGAAGCTGAAGCAGTCACAGATGTAGACTCTGTAACAGACGTCGCAGATGCAGATGCAGATGCAGAGGACACATCCGCGCCCGACGAGTCAACGACACCTTGGGAAGCCGCACCGGCACTAGCCTTGTCGGTAGCAATGTCTGTGGTGAGTTTCCCCTGCTCTGTTGCGAGTTTACTCTCGAGATCTGACGTGTCGCTACCGGATGCTTGGGCCTGCGCGATCTAAGAAGTAGTAGGACAATATAAGTCTTAAGACAAAGAGAGTAGTTAGAGTTCTAATACTTACTTTAACGTTGAGTACCTGCACTTCTCCCGTCAGCTTGAGCACCTTGTTCTTAATCTTGCCGACTTGCAACGCATCAACCTGTGTACCCGTTGCGGCTGCGATCGCAGGGTTGAACTGTGCCGTCTCCGCATCTTCCGCAGCTTTGCTCATTGCATTCAACGCATCGAGCACGTCAGAAGAGACTGTAGAGAGATCGGTGTTGGCGAAGGGATCGACGAAAACTGCGTTTGCTTCTGCGACAGCATTGCCTGCCACACCGTCAGAAATTTGGAACTGCGAATAGCTATCGCAAAGCAATACATAAATAAAAATTAACTGTTAGCAAGGTATAGATTTTGTAGATAAAGACAAACATTTATTTGACACGTACTCAAGTTCCTTAAAATTCGCTGCTGTCTGTGTGACCACAGGCATCCGCTTTGCCCTGACAGGTGCCGCGCCGACACTGTTTAGCACAGTGAATGCGGAGAGGAGAGCAACAGTAAGGTACGTGAAACAAGTCATTCTAACNAAAACGCGTGAAAAATGCAAGGAGAAATAGGAATTTGCGATGGACACCAGACAATGATGATAAAAGCAGAAAAAAAAGAGTGAAAATAGACTGCACCAGGCAAGTAAGTAGAAAGAGAAAAGAGTTAAAGGTCGTCAAGACCCGGTGAACAAGAAAAGGACGGAGCAACAACCCAGGCGACCACGGCTGCAATTTATACCGCGAGGAGAGCCTGACGATTCTCTTGGCATCAGACAAGACATAAGCTCATTAATATTCGCTGGTGAAGTGCTACGGTTGTCAATGAAATAATATTCTACCAATAAACCCGGCGAAGATTACCGAAAGTAATAAAATGATATGATCATTTCTGTTGCGAGTCGCGATCACGTGTGTCAAACGCGTCGCGTCCAAAAACTCTAAATATCTGTCCGACGAGCGACGAAAACACTACCNAAAAAATCTAAAACCATGACAGATGCACCATAAAGNAAAAAAAGNAAAAAAAGCATGGCAGAGAACTCTGTCCAAGAAAATAATAAATAGCAAGCTTCCAGTCAATAAAAACAACTTCCCCTAAGAATGTCATAATATTTACATAAGCAACTAGCCACATCAGAATCTGTATCTCTTTACAGTCGCTAGGTGAGTTTCAAGACAAGCAGTGTCGCTACCGTTGTAGGCTGCCTCCCACCATCAGTACTAGTACTACGGTGCTGCCAGATATACAGGTGGGTGTAGAAAAAATGACGGTTTAACATAAGATTACTAAATGATTGGCATTGCCTATTGCGGAAGATAAGCCCCAATATGGCGTCAGCGTTACGCAAGTAATCTTATGTATATCTATCCTGGTAGTACTGAAGTACGTTTGTCATTTGGCTCTCACGCTTCATGCGTGTCGTCATGCATTCAACATCAAAGTTCAATTCAATTATTCAAAGTCATACGATCACGTGTGACAGACGCGACCGGTCGGCCAGCCAAGGAAACTGTATAACTCTAAATGGCTGTCAGCTGCGGCGATCACCGTCCTGTCCTCGACCCTTCGGGACCAACGATAGTACCATACTACGACCAAGTTCATGCAATGAAACACNAACTGTCTATTACCAAGATATTTAATTACAGATACACCAGCCCTGAACGCTGTCTCTAAATCAGATATATATATATATATACCGATTTGCAAGNCCCCCCCAAAAAAATCAAGGAATAAATGTGACAGAAAGACACTAGAAAATGATTGTCCCAAACAAATCTTCACCACGCGTGATGTCCACCAGAGACAATAATACTAGGGTTGAGTATTAGTTGAATGATCGAATGTCTTCAAAGCATTTTTCATTACTCACTCGCTTCCAGTGCAGAACGTCGAAGCGTCAGAAGCCAGCCATGCGACTGTACCTCTCAGTTCGTCGGGTCTCCCCAGACGTCCGAGTGGATTTGAATTCGACCACTTCTCGAACAATTCAGGGAACTTGTCAAGGTATTCTGCAGTCATGCTGTAATGGAGAGGGGGGGGGGGGGAGGGACAAGAAGATCAGTCCTACCTGATTTTGTTCGAAAGAGAACTGGGGCAACGCACTTGGTGTAAATATGACCCGGCGACAGGGTATTTACTCTGATTTTCTTGGGACCCAGTTCACAAGCCATGCTGCGAGCCATCTGTTCAAATGGGTTAGTATAGTTCAGAGTTACGGGAGGGGGGGAATCGGGAATCGGAGTTACTCACTTGGAGAACGGCGGACTTGCTAGCATTATATGCAACCCAGTCATGATCCTGTAGCCACGTTCTAGTCAGACTGGGACGGGTCATAGATGACAAATGCGGACAAACCCTGTTCGTGATGCTTCCACTCATAGAGGCGATCATGATGATGCTCCCCGGAGTGCCGTACTTGACCATCTGGCGTCCGGCAGCCTGTGCGGTGTGCAGGACGCCACCGACGTTGATGTCCATGACTCTCCGGAAGGATTCTTCGGGGTACTCGAGGCAGGCGTGGCCGTCGAGGATGCCGGCAGCGGCGATGCACACGTCCATGCGCTTCTCCTTGCTGGCAATTTTCTCGACGACGTCCCACATGGACTTTTGGTCTGCAACATCGGCGGTCGCGTACTCGAGGCGCGCGTGCTCGAGGCCCATGCGCGCGACATAGTCCCTTGTCGCGGACCACTCGTCGCCNGGGGGCNGGGGCATATGTCGAGGCAGTAGACAATAGCACCTGCTTCACAGAGGGTCTCAGCCATCTCGAGCCCGAGCCCACGGTTGGCGCCGGAGACGATGGCGACGCGCCCAGAGAGGTCGAATTCCTTGAGGATTGTGGAGCGAGGTTTGATTGCGGGGTCGCGGGCGGCGAGGAGGGCGGCGTCGACGCCAAGAGGCGCGAGGGGGGACGCCGACTGTGCCTTCCCCGCACTTGCAGCCGACCTGGAGAAAGATCGCCGTGCTGCGGGGTAAGCCGGAAGATTAACACAGCGTTGTTTCGACGCGGACTGGAAGAGTTTTGCAGCACGGAGAACAGACATGGCTAACTTGAAGGCAGATATGTGGATGTGGATGTGGATGCGTGGAANGGGGGGAGAGGCCGGGAATATTATATTTATATTTGCAGCAGAGCTGGGACGGAAAGGCCATCCGCCATCCGAATGCGCAGGTGACGGATCGGAGCTCAGACTGGAGAAAAGAGGCATGGGATCAGTTTACGTCGGGTCTCAAATTCGTGTGAGCGGACTTTTAAAGTGCACTTTGGGTAGATCGACAGGCATAAATAAATAAACATTAAAAATATTAATGTCCGTCCACCCCCACCTCCACGCCATCGCCATCGCCATCGCCATCGATGCCGTCATCCATGCAAACAGTTGACTAGAAACGGAGCGCTTGTACCACAAATTATTTCCATATATGTAGCCACCGTGATCCGCGGGTCTAGATCGCCGTCCCTAGTAAAGGTTGCTTCTTAAGAAGACCGCCCCCTGGTTCTCTGCATTATGTAAGTGATTTACACTGGAGGAATGTCGGCATATTATTATGTAACACGTACACACTACGCATTACGTACGTACCGCCCTCACCAGCCACGGTGCAATCTTCCCATTGAGTCGCCGGAGGACGCCTACTCCCCAGGCCGCAGGCGGTTCCTCCCCGTTCCACTGGTCTTCAAGTCGCTCGATCCTGTCCTCCTCGTCCAGCGTCACTACCACTATCGATTTCACCGTCTACAAGAACAGATCAATCAATCCTCGCTTGGCTCTTTTTTTTTCTAGTCGCCAAATGCCTACGTGTTTCGTTCCGATCAATCTTAGCGTGTACTCCTGCGTTTGCGAGTAAATCAGGTGGTTGGGCCGGTGCGTCGATGCTAAGATCCGACTAGCGACTGTCGTCGACTTTGNAAAAAACTTTGGGCTGTTGTCAATCACTTTCAGCCGGGCCTTCGTTGCGGAACCAAATGCCTGAGTCTCACCATGGCATACCACTACAAGACACATCACGGGTGTTAGTCCCGGGCTTTTACCGTAAAGAAAAGCGAGGTCATGTAACCTGAGCGGCAATTTCGTTAGTGCCTTTGCAGAACGACAAACGATCCTGCGCACACGCAAATGCAAAGTTTTAACCACGCTTGAGCACAATCAGTCGGATTCAGTAATAACGTTACCTCAAAGACGGCATCCTTCCTCCAGTTCCTCAGGAATATCTCAGGCGATGGGCGACAACAGTAGAGCTGCAAGGACTGGTTTTAGCTGTCCCGACTCGGAGTTCGCGAGCCGGCGGCGAGGAAACCCAGAACCAGGGGGGGGCTTACCTCCTTGAGATCATGTAAAACCTGTTGGCGCTGCTCGCTGAGCTCCGGTGCGTCGCCGGCCCCGAAGCTCGCGCGCTGCATGTCAGACTGCCTGTGGTGGACCTTTGCGCCCGAGTAGTGCGAGCCACCTGCTGCAGACGACAAGTAGCTGCTCGGCTTCGGCACGAAGGAAGGGTGGAATGTCTGCGACGGCGGTGACGGTGATCTTGGACTCGAACGAAGTTCTAGAGCAGAGGAGCTCCTCTCCACGGAAGGCCTGGTGAGTTTCATCGTCCTTGTCGTCCTTGTCGTCCTTGTCCTTGTCGCAGTTGCAGGCAAGCAGCGGACCCCTGACGTCACGCTATAGTATTGTACTAGTAAGCGTCATTACATGATGGAGTTGCCACACCACTAGTATTTGCCACGGCATTAATATTACCACGCGTGTAAAAAAAAAACAAAAAAAAAAACAGTCATTATAATTATTATCCAGTTATTAATGCAGAGTCCCGTTTCCATTAGTATTCCCTTGCCATAAACCATATGATGTTCCTGGCGTCGTCTGCCACAGTCGTATCGTACCTTTATTTCAAAATTGAATTTGTTTTTAGTGTCATCGCAACAGTTTTACTCAAGTTGCTTACCATCCTCTGAGAGCGCATTAAGGACCACAGTTAGACAATGTTGCCCTTCCGAAGAGCATATAGTGAACTCACCACTCCCGCTCGCAAACATCTCCCCGTCCGGACTGTATTCGATGCAATGCACCGGCCCATGATGCCCCTTCAGCACCTCGCGCTCTTCACCCTCTACAGCGCCGTGAATGCGCACCCATTGGTCTCCTAAATTACCAGTCACGAACCGATCTTGCAGTATCGGATGGAGCGACGCCGAAGAAGGTGAGTAGGGGAGCTCTAGACTATGCGTCGGTGCTTGCGAGGGAAGCGCAGGAATGAACGCGACCGTTGCCCCCGATGTCAGCACAATGCGTTGCGTTTGGACGGAGTGTTCCATCGACGTGATCGGATTTTGGAACTTCACGCTAGTAATAGTTTGTCGACTGCGGAAGTCCCACCATCTGCAACGCAGCACTTCATTTTAGAACGCCTCCGCTCTTGTTTGAATCTCAGAATGAAAACAAAAAAAAATTCGCACTTTATCAGACCATCCTCCCCGGCCGTCACGCCGATATTTTCGCCCGTCCAGACAACGCTTTTGATCATCCCATCGTGACAGAGAGCATTCGTGTCACCGCCCAGAAAGTCTGGTGCGGCGTCTGGCCGCGCGAGATCGAAAATTCGCGCCTTCTTCTCCTGCCCTCCCGTAAGGAGGTGTTCTGCCGTCGGAGACAGCGCGACGCTGCGGACAATGTGGTTGTGCGGAAACGAATGTAATGCATTGCCAGAGTATGCATCCCATATTTTTCTGCACAAGCCGAGTTCCATAGGGGAATCATCAAGCGAAGTTTACTATGAGCGCGCAAGAGAGCGAGAGATATTCAGTTGAAGTGGGACTCACGCGGTGAAATCGGCGCTCCCAGTCGCAGCCTTAGAGCAATCTAAAGAGAGCTTTGTCGACCACACCGCGCCTTTATGTCCGATGAAGGTCCCTATCCAGTCACCCTTCCAATCCCTGAGCATGGGGTTCCCATCCTTGCAGCTTGATACCAAAAGATAAGATCCATCATCTTCCAGAACAGAGAAGGAAAGATGCGTGACAGGGCGAGTGTGTCCGGGCGCAACGAGCGGGACGGCCTTGAGGGGGTACGACATAACGGGATTTGCTTGACTTCGGTGGTATCGTGGCTCGTGAAGACTCAACAGTGAAAGAACAGGCGCGCTGCGCACTAATACTGGCGAGAACGTGAAAGGAAGGTGAAGAGAGGGGTGTGTGGTACAAGTGCGGTCAATGCCTACTCAACAGGAGGCGACACCAGGCAATTCTCATCTCATTTCTAGTACACGTGCTTTGATTTAAACAACCTCGCGGCAGATTTATAAGGTAAAAATTGTAATAAAATAAAAACTAAAATAGATAAAATATCATAAAGTTCCCTTGTCCTTGTCCTACTCGTCGCCAGCTCGAATACGAGAGTCGATTGTTGCTGGAAAATATATAGACATTAATAGACTCAAGTCGGCAGTGGAAGGGATGACTCACTCCATACACGCACACAGTCCTCGTTTTCTTCAAGAGCATCCCGCAGTTCTACCACGCTCTCCAACACGCTCTCATCAACCTCCCCCGGCGCATCCTTTGCTCGGAAAATCTCCTCGCTGGACAAGAAACCGTCATTTCCTGATACCTCCGAAATGGCATTCGTCATGGCTTCTAATGCTTCCGAAGGACAATAATACTGCAGGTGAGAATCAGATAACTGTCCAAACACAGAACGGCTGAAGTACAAGGGTAACCTACTTCCACAATGTCCGAACCCTCCACAATCTCGAAATCCTCTCCTCCGGCAGAACCGGCGGCCTCGAGGATTGTTTCTATCCGCGAGTCGCGATCCTTAACATGGGGGATGATGACCTGCACGCGCCCAACTTTGTCAAACATGAATCTGACAGGGGTTAACCGGCCGCTGAAAAGGTGCCATTGAAGTTTAGATTTGTAAAGTCAGATAACATAGGGAAAAGACCAGAATGACCCACTTGTATGTGTTCACTAATGCGCGCAGTTTGTGTATCGTCCGCGTTACGTTGTCCGTCAAGCATTCCCTGAGAATGATCTTGCATTAGCCAACATCTTTCAGTCGACAGTGGCAGGGAACTCACACAATAACTGCAATGCTCCCGGAAACCATGACCTCGTAGACTAAATGTTCATTTGCAGCTTTGCCGTCTTCGCCTGTTGCCTTGATTGCTCATTATAATGACCGAGCAATAGAGTTAAGGGAGATGAACGCACCCGTGCTATAGCCTTTTCAATATTGTCTTTTGGCACACCCATATCTTTCGCCCATCGTAGAACATTCGCCAGCGTATTATTCACGTTCGGGTCTGCGGACTTTCCAGCTGTACACCTTACATTAGGCTACCGGTCGCGTTAATTGAAAGCACGAAGCATACCACGAATGGCAACAACAACGTCCTGAAGGTTTCTTGAAGCTTTAGACTAATCTGTACCCATCATGTACACGGGAGACGTACTCTAGCGGCCTTGGAATACACAGCAGATTTCTTAACATCCGCAGCTCCTTTCTTTTGCTTGATTTTGGACCACTTGTTGTGACCAGAAGAAAGGACATGACTTTGTGTGAAACATCGTCGAAAACATGACGTGCGCGCAGCAGCTAAAGCAGAATACATAGGTAAGCGGCAAGCAAGCTCAAACTTGAAATGCAGCCTGAGGTGTTATATCGCTCAAAACGTGCACGTGCGGCTAAAAACACACATTACACTCGGACGAGAACGTTGTCATTTCACTGCTACTTTTGTATGTATTCCATCGTCAATGCATTGAAGGCGTCTAAAGTACAGATAAAAAGGACATGCATGACTGCTGTACACAACGATTTTACATGTAATAATCAAGAGGCGGAGATTGTCATGTCATCAAGTACAAGAGTTTTAGAGGAAAACAGACGTCCGCTATGTCCGCAATTAAGCGAACCAAGATCTGACGTTCATCAATATCATAAAAATCCTCGGGTTATTGCTTTGAGTACGTCTGGTCTTCAGAAGCCCGGGCTGACACTGCTGGCGTAGGTGTTCCAAGTTCTGCAGCCTTTACGGCTGTAGCGAGGTCAAAGTGGAAGAATGGCATTGAAGGGAAGTTGATTACTCCCGGCTCTATCATAGAAGAGGTGCCGGACGACGTCGAATCGGATTTGATGGTCCCATGTTTCATGTTGCTCTCTGGGTCGTAAACAGGTGATCGCTGGAAGTCTTCACGGTCGACATCTTCATCGTAAGGAGCAGGGACGACCTGTGCAACCTCAGTAGGAAGTCTTGCGGATGACCTTTCGATGCCGAAGCAGGCTGCCACCAAGCCACGACGGATCCAAGGCGAGAGGACATTGGCAAAATGGAACTAAATACAAGTGATCAACATTCGGTCTTTCCCCGGGAAAGTAGCGATGACAAACCTCAATTTTCCGATCTGCCCATCGCTCGACTTCCGTGCGAGTATCGACGAGAGCTTGGACACCAGTTGTATCGATATGCGATCTGTGTTGATGATACGTTATAGTTATAGCTAACGTTTTAAACGAAGTCACAGAAAGGCTTACACAGAGGAGAAGTCTAACACGATGGCCTTCAGCAAAGGCTTGCTAGCATCACGCGCCAATTCCTCTGCTTCATGACCACGCCTCGGACCAGGGTCATTCCACTGGCGATCACTCTGACGAATGTTGCTCATATCCTTCCCGCGCCTCGTGTTCTCCTTCACGTACTCCACCAGTCTATCGTTAAGCAAAGAGCAGTTGGGATACAGCACACTCTCTTCGTAACGATATACAATAACTCCCGGTTCTGGCAGGCGTACGGCAATGTCTCCAGTCTGTGTAGCCTTGTTATTCTCGTCATGCAACGGCAGATACACTTCGCGCGTTGAATTCATGTCCCCATTGTAACTGAATGTGACCTTCCCAAGGAAATATCCTCNGGGGGCGTGCTACACGAAGTAGAAGAAGTACGAGGGACGCAATGATCGCCGTGTAGATACCATCTTCAATGGTCGTGAAGACAGTGACGAGGACAGTGGCGAACCAGATAAAAAATTCGAGCGGGGAAACACGCCAGAGACCATATACATGAGCGGGCTTTGCAACAAGATCCGCGACAGCATGGATGATGATCGCCGACAAACCAGCACTTGGAATCCAGAAGAACGCAGGCGTAAGACCGTACAACGCGACAATGACAACGATGCCAGTGAATATCCCAGCAATTGGCGTGCGAACCCCGCTCTTCGATTTCAAAGCTGAACGAGAAAAGGATCCAGTTGCTGGGTATGCGTTAAACACCGACCCTACGGTATTCGCGACGCCGATAGCAATGAGCTCCTGATTAGGATTAATTTTGTAGCCATTCACACGACCGAAAGCTATCGAATAGTAAGCTTCTTTAATATCTGTATATATATCAGGTAATTAAAACTTACATTTCGAGATCGCGATATGCTCTAGAAGCAATATGATTGTCGCAACCGGAAGCTGGCTTGCAAGGGCTGAAATGAGTTCCCTTTCGATAAAAGGGGGGCCGACATTCTAGCGGTTGTACGTATTGGTTCATATTTTTGTAAGAATACTACNAAAAAACGCAGGTCCTACCTGAAATCCCCGCGGAACAGTTTCGAGGATTTTAATAGGATAGTTTCCCTTAGAGTTTCTGCGATGACGCATTGAAAGCCAAGCCGCAATCGTCAAAACAATGATGACGAGTCCATTTCTTAAGATCGTACAAAAGAAGAAAATCCGCGCTAACAGGCACTATGAGTACGTTTTTCAAGTTATGTGGATCATACAAATCTACTTACCTCTGCGCGGATAGCGCACTGAGAGCTTATCAAACAATATGCGAATAGCATACAAGGCAAATAAAGCAGGAAGTCCAAAAGCGGCGTCTAATTGCGTGCGAGGGAGGCCTTTTAAAGTGTTTATGATAACTTTGTAGGTGGCCGCACGGGTACTGCAGGCTTTATTGAGAACATGGGTCCACTAGAATATTTTATTATTTACTCACTCAAATCCGGAGATACCCATGAGAGCGGGTACTTGGCCAGCGGCGATGTTGATGGCTGAACCAGTCATGAATCCACTGACAGCAGGGACAGGGATGAATTCAACGATCCATCCAAGTCTGAGAAGGCCAATTCCGAGGACAATGAAACCAGAAATGAAGGAGACAGCCGTAGCAATTGTCTGAGGAGCCCATACACCAGGATGAGCATCGTCAACCTGTTTGATAATCTGGGAGACCGTAAGAGACATGACAGCGACAGGACCGATAGACACATCCTTCGACGTAGCAAAGAACTGCAGCAACTTTGTCAGAGGGGCGATTCTTTGGAATACAGTAATCTATAATACTGACGCAGTAAACAAAGACCCCGACAAAGGCCGAATATAAACCGTACTGGGGTGGCAATGTTGCGATCTGCGCGTAGGACATACTTTGAGGGACAAGGACGATCCCCACTGTGATGCCAGCGATCAAGTCTCCGGTTAGCCATCCGAAGTCTATAAGAACGGAGTAAGAAGAGGAAATGAAGAGGAGAACTGGCTACTTGATACTGACTATAACGGCCAATCCATCCAGCAATTGGGAAAAGACTTTTGAAGTAGCTCAACACCTGTTGACCGAACTGTGCTGAGTAGAAGTGAGAAAGCGATGAGAGAAACGACGAACGTCGTCCATGGGGCTCCTCGGGGACACGTTCCGCGCCCATTCGATAGTTGAAATAGTCGAAACATTATGCTCGGGATGTTCGACGGCGCGTTTAACAAAGTTCTTGACCGACGAAGCCATGGGTACGGAGCTTCGACGGGCCAGGAGGCTTTATGGGACTACGTGGCTATAAGACAAGATTGTGAGTCTGTTCCGGCTCGAGCGTGGGTGCTCGCGCTCGAGAAAAAGACGTCTTATTTTTATTTCGTACATATTATACGAACGTCGTCGAAAGCACGCAATACAAAATAACAATGGCGTCGGCGTCGGCGTCGCCTTCTCAAGGATCGACTTGCCTTTTAAGGAGCTAATCTCGCCGCCGATCCTGTTCAAAATTCAAAATAATTCAAAATAGGAAATAGCCTGTAGGTGTAGTAAACAAATTCAATATTAATGGTAATCAGGATGCAGCTCTATATAGTCATTCCCAGTTCCCCCGTCGCACAGAATCCCACTCGATCTCGCACTCTTAATATATGCATCCAGCCTCTTGCCAGTAGCATGTCCGATCACCATTTGCTCGCGCAGTTTCTTTATCAGTTTAGAACTCCTAAGTCGAAATACGCCGCGGGTACGGAGATCCCGCATGACTTCCATGAGGGGCGCGAAACGCGATTCAACACTAGGTGCCTGGGTGTGCCTTGACGCCGCGTGGGGGTGAGATTCTGCCACTGAAAACCGCGTATGCTTCGCAAGGGCCCTCTCAGACAAAGAAGACGATTCAGCAAGGACAAAAGGAAAGTATTGCGATATGCTAGCCAGATGTCCCATGTTCGATTCTCGTCCAATGTAGTCTTGATGAGCGTTGCGAAGACGAACCCAACCCCTCCGGTTGTCCCAATAAATGTCAGAGTAATAGACAAGATTAGCCTCTTGTGCAAGTTCAATGTACTCCTTTATCCCATGGACACCGACGTCCTGATATATATTTGGGTTCGCCCTCTTGAGCAAAACATCGAGAACGTCGCATGGTGTACTTGATTGCCCGCGAGCTTGTTCTCCTTGAAGTATTTCAACTAGAAGTGAGCATCTTTCTATAGCTGAAGTCTTAACACTAGCAGGTATTAAGTTTTCCAAGGTCTCGACAGCACTTTCTTTTAAATCTTCGCACGATGCCGAGTACATAGGAACATCAGGACGTTCGATAAGTTCCACAGAGAGAGAGCGATGAGGTGCCACCTGAGATTGACTGCCTAAAGATGTTTCTTGAAATCTACTCACATCATTATTTGACTGCCCCGAAGAATGCTGCGTTATATTACAAGCGGAATCTTCAACAGGAGAGTCACCGTAGGGTAGGCTCTTGTCATTCGCCGCGACCGTGAGCACAGAACGCTTCCTTGCACGTCTTTGGCGGGCTTTTCCTAATACTATAGAAAGAGGGGTGGGAGACGCGTCATTTGGGGACGAATGTAAGGAATATACTATTGGGTGGCTTCTTGAGTTCTTCTGAGGAGTACTTGTCTTTTTCGGATGTGTCGCTTTGTCGTTATCGGAGTTTGCTGATACATGTCTGTAACTAGGAGCGGAGTTTTGAAATTCAAGAGTAGAGCCTTTGCGTTCGAGGATAGAGGCCCAATTGAGTTGTCCGTTGGTTAGAAGCTTAAGGCCGTGATAAGTACGTGTACCCGGAGGATATATTATGAAGACTTCATGCCCTTTCATTCGCAGGACAGATATTGCATAGGTAAAGTCGCGGTCTCCCGTAATCAATACTATTGCAGATGGTGCCTGACTTTCAAGAGCGAATACCATGAGATCAACTACATCGCATGATCAGCGGAAGTAGAAAACAATTTAGAAACCAAGCTTACCAACCAGAACCCTATCTGCTACCTCTTTCTTATTGTTGTGAGGACAATGTACGAGGGTAACTCCAGAGGCTTGTAGTTCGCCCTGGTGAACAGCCTTTGAATGTGATTCAAGATGCACATCGACATAGGCCTTGAAAGTCGATATTTCATCACCGAGTGCCCGAGCTGCTTCTCGTATGTTACCAGCTATGGCGTAGCCAGTCGACATGGCAGGCAATGGACAGTTTTCTGTAATAGATAGTCTTTCATCAAAGACATCTTCAATAAAAAAAAACTGTCTACCATAATCCCAGAAGATTCCTATACGCTTCATGTCGGATATATCGCTTAACCTCAGGCTATCTTGAAGGTCTCTGTTTCAGTATCCTATATTATGTAGACCTCACAAGACGTCCGATACAAGCGCGAACAATCAGGGTAGAATGTTTTATGTGAATGTGTGGCAGAAGCTAGGAGCGTTCGCATGAGGACATAAGGCGTCAGACTGCGCGCTTCATACACGTGATAGACATTATATTACATAAGATGATAGGAGGCTGACGGCGTCACGGCGGCGCTTACTTCTAGTACTTTTCTTAACTTACTTACGACTTACGTTCCTCAACAATTGACGGCCAGCAGCATCCATCTCCAGGTCGAACGATATTTAGTTCTACGGTTTTCTTGAGACATGACTCGGAAGAAGGCCCTCGAATACGAGCCTCTCCATATATGTTCGCGCATTGTGTCTATATTTTCTCCCCAAGTTGAAGTTTGGAGAACAGTATTCTTCAAGACGGGTGTTCGTCACGGGAAAAGAGTAATACCAGGCGTGGATAACAGTAGAGTAGGACTAGTTAGGTGATAATCGGTTGGCGAGGATTTATTTTCTGAGTGAAAGCCATCGTGGAGAATTGTTAGGATATAACACAGGATTTATCTCCACCCATGCATCTCCTTGAGCATCTAAGTTGGGGCTGACAACCACAGTTGCTTTCCTTGCCTCTTCGATATAGATATATTGATTCAGCTTAAGGACACCTGCTTTTTCGTAAACATTTGGGTTGCGCTTCAAAAGTTCCTTTGCAAGCTCTGAGGAGCGAAATTTCGTTACCCCCTTCAGGATCTTTTTGATAATGAAAAAGTCGATGGGTAAGTCAAATCGGTGATCAAGGGCGGGAGGTTGTGATACTGTAGTTTCAAGAGTTGCATATGGAGTAGTCTGAATTATTTGGGCAGTCAGAGTGTCGAGCGAGACTCCAGATATGGGCAATTGATGTTTAAGATTGCACTTTCTTTAGCCTCATTGGTGGCTAAATGAAGGTCACAAGACTCTGGAGGTATGGGTACGTTTGGTAACTTATGATGGGGATGAGCGAGCTGTGTAAGGAAAACGTCATTCGGCACGGTGAAATGAGAACCAGACTCAGGTTCAGTATTTGAGCCGTGAAGTTTAACTCTCGGCGAATTCGGACCGTCCAAGGTACCAGAAGCATAAGAGCAAGATTGTAAGCNTTTTTTTCAGACAAGATCATATCACCAGAAGGTGAGAAGTCTGAAGTACTGCTTGCGAGAGGACTTTGTGAGGGTGAGGTATCTTTATCCACGTCAAGGCCCGGTTGCGCCATTGGTCGTGAGCCAATCCTAGTTGAAGATAAAGATATTTCTGCTCCTTTCAGCGCTGATTGACTTGAATGAGGAATTCCCCGATACATCCCAAGAGGCAGAGTTGTTTGGTGTTTCTTGGCAATCTGTTTTAATCCTTCAGACACAAGTTGTACTTGCGGTAGAAAGGGGAGCGGCGGATCACCTTTCGTCACTACTCGAAGAGGGAGATGTCCGCCAGCACTTGGGAATATCCTTCAAGTTGCAGTTTTCAGTCAAACCAGTGCCATCCTCAGAGAAAGGCTTTTGCATTTCTGGTGACATCCCTGAAGAAGATGGATGTTTACCGTAAGATGAGGAAAGTCTCGTCTTCGGAGAGTAGTACGGATTAAACTTATTTGTGGCCGGAAAAAAAAGACCGCTTCGATGGCGATTCACTATGATGATTTGTCCGCGAGGAATACACTTCAGGGGTCGCGGCTAGCCACGGAGGGTCCGTCAAAGTCAATGATTCGATTCTTTCCTTCGCACCTGTTATAGCACCTGCCTGCGCAAATAGACCGACATCCTTAGCTGACGAAGGTACGACATCGGCAACGCAGCTTCTGAGTACATCCTTCTGCCATTCAAAAAGATGGCCTGCCTGGGTCTTTAAACTTGCATGTGCAATGGTAGGAGGAGCAATGATGACAACCTTATAACCTCTGAATTTGAGTATGGAAACAGCATAAGCAAAATCTCGGTCTCCCGTTATGAGAACAATAGTAGCCGGTGAAGGTCTGTCGATGGCGAACGCGAGCATATCCACTAAAGGAAGGTTGAAAGAGAAAGTGCTACAGAGTTCATGTTACAACATACCCAGCATCATTTTGTCTGCGACATCTTTCTTTCCATTGTGGGGACAATGCGTTAGAGAAAGACCCGACGACTGAAGATCAGAATGAAGAGACGCCGGTCTTGCGCTCGTACATTCCAGTGTCAAATCAACGTATGCTTTAAAAATAGTAATGCTTCCAAAATCCTGGACAAGACGTCGTATCCTATCTACAACAATGTAGCCCGAAATATTCGATGAAGGACGGCAATTTTCTTTAGTGAAGCTGAAGATTAGCAATAGAAAGTCGGCTATTCCACTGACGCGCACCATAATCCTAAAAGACAGCAACCTGATCTGAGACCGACATGACAACGAAAATATAATATACGTACAATCAATTTGAGAATGGTGTGCGTTATGAAGTGTATGAAGGTGTTGCAGTGAGTCAGCTAAGCAAGTACAGGAAACATCACGTGCACAACTTGCAGAGGCGGTCGCGATTGTCGGCGGAGAGGCGCTGGCGCAAACCATCATGAACTCGACGGATCCCATCACCGTACTATGTCAAAGCCCCAACTGCATTGCCGGGAACCCCCCATCACACTTAGAATGCCCTTCATGCAGCAAGTGCGTCCATTGCAACCACAGCAGGTCCCCGGTCGAGTCCTCGCACGCTGACTACTTCATGTTTTAGAATTGGCATAAAAGGCTCGTTTTTCTGCTCTCAGGAATGTTTCAAGAAAGATTGTACGTCGGATCTGTACTCTTGGAAGACGTAAATGATACCATTGACGAGGCTAGGGGTAAGCGCTCAGCATCAAGCTCGAATCACGGAAATAATGGCCAATGCAGAAGCAACACAAAGTCATTCATGACTTTGTTAACCTTTCAATAAACAAGAATGGTTTTTATACATATTTCTATTCTGTTACGTTCAGAAACTAATCAGTCTCTCAGACTTCAACCTTTTCGGAAATTACGAATTTTCTGGCCCACTTAGACCAATGTACCCTCTATCGCCGAAGCGCGCGGTTCCAGAGCACATTCAACGACCAGACTATGCTAATGACCGTATGTCTAAGTCTTCTTCCTCTTTCTCTTAGGGGACTGGGAGCTAGTTGATTTTGACTTTATTTAGCTCGCGGGGTTTCGAAGTCTGAAAGCCTGGAACGGGGGAGGCCTCCTCGAATACTGAGCTCTGAGGAACAGGAAAAGATGCGTACGGTTTGTACGGTGAGTATGCTCATATATGTTCAACTCTTATTTTTCACCCTAAAGCTTACTGGGTTTTGGTGAGCTTGCGCGAGAAGTCTTGGACATAGCTGCCGCTGCAGTTAAACCTGGTATAACTACCGACGAGATAGACGAAATCGTTCACGAGGAAACTATTAAGCGAAATGCATATCCTTCACCCTTGAACTATCTATGCTTCCCAAAATCTGTGTGCACGTATGTCATCTGTCTCCGCAAGATAGACGAAACTCGGCCAATCACTGTTTTGAAACTTGGTCTAGATCTATTAACGAAGTAATCTGTCATGGGATTCCAGACCGTCGAAAGCTTTTGGATGGGGACATCATCAATATAGGTTAGGCCGCCTTAAAATTTTATTCCTCGTAAGAAGGCTAACTTCTTCACCTTAGACGTCACTTTATACTATGACGGCATGTTCGCGATGATAGGTCTACTTTTAATTGACTAATGAGACAGCTTGCAGGGTATCATGGAGATCTGAATGAAACCTACGCTGTCGGTGACATCGACGAAGATTCAAAAAAGCTCATAAGGACTACACGCGAATGTCTGGATGAGGCCATCAAAATTTGCAAACCTGGAGCCTTGTTCCGGGACATTGGCAAAGTAATGTTGGTGGTCACTGTCTTGGCTCTTATCACTCTTCATCTGACTAGGACTGAATCCTAATTTTTCCAGAGAGCCAATTGCCAGAAAGAACGGCCTTTCTACTGTGCGCAATTACACCGGCCATGGGATCAATGATCTTTTCCACTGTAATCCAAACATCCCACATTATGCTGCAAACAAGGCCGTTGGGGCAATGAAGGCAGGGATGGTGAGTTGATCTGACTTCGGGTCCAAAGGCTCAATATTAACGCTTCCCCGGAAGGCGTTCACGATTGAACCGGTGAGTCATCGCTCCCTAGTTTCCTATCTGTCATCAGCTGGCTGCAGTCGTTTATATCGGGACGTCTTTTAGATGATTAATATCGGCCGTTGGGATGGCATCCATTGGCCCGATGGCTGGACATGCACAACAGCGGACGGAAAAAGGAGCGCTCAGTTTGAGGAAACCTTATTGTAAGTTTCCTTGTTTGTGTACTGAAAGCGTGAGCAGATCTTTGATGACGGGATGATGAATCATAGGATAACGGAAACAGGTGTCGAAGTCCTGACTGCGGGTGCGAAACGAGATATTTAGAGCTTCTTTGGCCTCATGCAGTCTACGGTGCCTTCGGGGCTTGTCAGGCAGAAGGACGCGTGCTTTGCATACGTGTTCGTGTACGTGGAGAGTTCAAGCTTAGCCATTCTTTCTGGATGGGCGATGCCGATGTGCATGATGTCGCATTTTTGGTATTCTTAGGATATAGGGATTGTATGCTGTATGTTTCATGTAGGGAACTAGAGATGGTTATCACGGAACACCGGTAACTTTATGGGCTTATCTTTCGTGGCTTAATGTTAAAGAAAGAAAAAGAAAGGAAAAAAAAAAAAAGACCTATGCCCTGGTCTATATCTTGATAAAAGAGCCAGTGAGCGATGGCAAAAACCCTAGCCTCCCTCAGAAAGTGTTTCTGGCTCCACCTCAGCCATCTCCGCGTACACTGTAGCTCGTTGACGTTTCAAGTCGCAGCCCGTTGCTCCGAGTCGACCACACCACCAATCATGGCATCCGAACCGTACCTGCAGGTAGAGAAATGCGGAGCACTGCGTGGCGAACCCATATATATCATCACCAAACACACGCCGTACGTGCCTCTTCGAGCTGTACTAACGACTAACGGGTTGGCCTTAAGCTTTTTTTCTTCTTCTTCCATTTCTTTCTGCAGGCCCAAGACCGTGAGGAGCACACCAAATTGAAGGGTCACTTAAGCTGATGNTTTTTCTTTTTCTATCGGAAGGTGTCCATACGGTGTGTAGATCTTGGCAAAGAGGCACTGGGAAACTACAAGGCCGAAGAGGGGGGATGTTCGCAGACACAGGTGAGACATTACTTAAGAGATAAGCGTTTAGGATTAGGATACACGCTCACGCTCGCAGTTCTTTAATGGCGTCAGCGACCTACGGTCCGTCCGGCTCGTCTCTCGCGCTCAGCCTGAGCCTGCAGCAGCAGCACCCACTGACTCTCCTGACTCTCCCTCCTCCGTAGGTGTACTAAATGTGGCATGGAGTTTAGCAAACCGATCATGCGACGTGAGCCCTATGTTCCAGTGCGAGGCTTGCCGGAGCCATGATTTAGAATAGATGGGGGGCCAGTGGGACCGTGTCTTAGAGCCAACGAACATTTCGTCCGGACGCACACCACTTTTTTCTTCTCTCTTCTGGACCGACCCTCAGACTGTATATGATTGACATTGTTCTCGAACTCTTGCGCTGTGTAACATCTTCTTTGTATTCCCATTCCGACTCCGTCGAGATACGCTTGTCAATAATGTAGACTGACAATACAATTTATATTCAGCCATAGAACAGTGTACATTTGTTCAACCTCTGTGCTTTATCCGATCGTTCTCCTCATTAATCTCGTCCGTAGCTTCCCTAAACGTTTCGTCACGATCGACAACAGCAATTCTCTCGACAGGGACTCCGTCGTTCAGGGTACCTTTCCGTTCCCGATGCTGACTATCCCGGAAAAGGTCACCCCCTAGTCCAACATCATACCGTGCACTGGCACCAGAAGCGACCACTGGCGTGGTCTTGAGCTGTTGAAGATCAGCGTAGGAACTACGCACACTCCGGGATCGCAGTCGTGAAGGTGTACCATCACCATCTGAAGGTAAGTATCCTAACACGTGCTCATAGTCGCCGTCGTCCTCATCATCGTCTGACATGTCAGGACTACCGACTCTGCTAGGCTCTTGACTGGCGTTTCCACTCCATGCACTTGTTCCGCGGGCCGCACTTCGAGACCATCCGAAGAGGCGCTCGTCTAACCATGTCTGGTGAGTGCTATAATGAGTAGGTGCAAGGAGAAAAGGAAAAGAGATATCAAGTCGGATACTTGCCATTGGATGTACAAGAAGGTTCCCTTGGGCATCTACAGCACCCGTTCCGCTCTTCCTGCGCCATAGACCAGGCGTTCCCGATGAAGGGGGAACACTTGCCGAGGGAACAAGGATTCGCCACTGTGTAAGCGTTAGTGACTATTTCGTTCGATGGAGCGAATAATTGGATTTACATGGTCGAAATCATCCCATAGTTTCGGACCGAACTCATTAATTACTTCCGTTAGTTCGTTTGAGAGACCAATTCTCATTTTTTTCAATCTGTCCAAAGAACGCTGCTGTCCAGGGAAGAGTGCAATGACGAGTGGGCGTAGAGATCTAGAGATTATATCAGCCTACTTCGGCACGCTTGCAGCAGTACAACACACTTTAAAATGTCAAAACCAGCTTCTCCAAACTTTAACGCAGCGTAACTCATAATAGGTAATATCAAAAATGTTAGAAGAGGCGCCAAAAGCCTCCAACGAGATGGGGCATTTGCCTTAATGGCAATCAACGTTGCAGAGACCGCGTATGTTGCGTATAGTATGGGAACAACACCAAGAGAGATGAGAATTTTCCATGTCGCTAGTACATCCCTCCCAGCAACCTTTACAGTGGATGCAGCCAATGCCTCTGTGCATGCAGTCGATCCGGTAAGTATGCATGCAATCTTGGTAAATAATTACAATCCAGACCTTTGGCTTTCTGCCGAGATAGAATCGACGCCAAGATGAAAATTGGCCCATTGAGAATAACGCCGGGTAATGCGAAAATAGACCAAACGATCAGAAGCCCTAGCCGATATGTGAGTAATCCGAGGGTCTTCCAACTTGCTGGCTTGGCTCTCGGAACCTGCGTTGATTGTAAATCAATCGCATTATTACACCCATGCTGGATACTTACCTGATGATCGCGCAAGCCAAGGTCGCGAACTGCTCTGTTGTACTTGATCACACTCTCCTTCAGCTTTTGTATGCGAGGCTCATCCTTGAAATGTTGATAGGCTTCAAGAAATCGCTTGTTCAGCTCCACTACTTGGCCGAGCGTCAGATGTTGTCCTGGAGTTTCGTAAAGACGACGTGCAGCTTGTGTAACCTGTGGTAGAGTGAGCACTGAAAAGCTGATCGAGAAAAGCTTTGCCCACCATAAGCGTCTCGTAATCTGGGGCACGCAAAGTCACGGTTTTCAAACCATCATATACAAGATCAAGGAGCTTAGAACAAGCCTCCCTCTTTCTGCTGCCACCCTCCTTGAACATATTGATAAGCTCTGAAGGAACCTCCATCGCAGAGCCAAATTCAACGACAGCTCGAGAACGGAAACGATGGGCATGAAAGTAGGACAGGCCAACAGGTATTATTTTGACTTTTACTGAAGGATCGTTCGCCATAGCTCCTAGTGCCATGACGGCAACTCCGGCCTTCAGAGGTAAAAGATCAGTTCGATCATGACTGCCACCTTCAAACTACATTAAGCTTTAGAGAAAAATAGCACAAAACAGGGCTTCACTGACCTTCCGGGAATATACCGATACACCCGCCATCCTTGAGCCTCTGATAAACAAAACGATACATCTCTTGTTGATCGATAAACGGTAAACGTTTAAAATCTAATCCCGCGCAACCGNTTTTTTTTCGCTTCCACGAGCTTTTCCCGTACACGTGCAGTCCCCTTCCCGCTCTCTCCTCCGAACTCCTTCTTGATCCTCAGCTCTGTGTCCGAGATAATTTCCGTCACCTCTGCAATTAAAAAGTTCAGCGATTTAGGAAGCATAATTTGCCATTTTGGCTTGAGTTCCGCGGTGAACTTAGTTCCATGTCCAATGACCAAACATGAATCATCGTCAGACAGACTTATCAAGCCTATGGAGCGCTGCGCATTATCTGCAGCTCGTGAGACCGGAACTGTTGTAAGGCCTTAAGCATGTGCCCAGAAGAACACAAGGCCTACAGCACGTACTGCTTGACATGAGACTAGCAAAGAATCCAATGGTTTTCCGCTTCATACTTTTCGCAGCAATTAGGAATTCAACTCTGCGATGGGTTTCCCGGTGTACTTCTGATGTCAATAGGAGAGGGTCGAGGAACTAGAGAGAGCAAGTAGAAGAATGAGGACCCGTTCGACTCGAACGCGTATACAAGCACTACGCACCTGATTGTGATGAGGAGCACCGACAAATATCACTGGTCCATCCTTTGGAATATGGTACGCGCCCCTGGGGCGTATCTCCCGGAAGAATATGCTAGTTACTGTCCGCCAGAATAGTATGACCGCATCGTATACAAAGTCCGGAGACCTAGCAGGCATTGACACAGACATGGTGTGAAACGAATGGGACAGACCGAGATCAATTGAAGGTCCTACAGGCTCGTCGACAACTGCAGCCCCACAAAGTTCCACTGACATGCATTCGACGAAATGCACTGGGGCAACGAACGCAGCACGGCACACTGCCACATTGGGCACGTGAGCTTTCGTCAACAGTGAAAAATAAATTACTAGGGTCAGTCAGGTGTGTGCAAGTACAGTGTTGGAGAGTCTACGAATAATGTATACATGAGTGTTATAGCGATCAAATATATGATGGTTGAGGATAAACGAGNAAAAAAAAGGAGATAATCTGCTTCATCAGCCGTCCAAATTCATACCGTCCGAGTCCTTCGACCGTGCGTGCGAGGAACCATTACTGGTCGTACTTGACCGATATTGGAACAAATCGTGTAGCCTAGAGAGTTTGTCCTGTTCGGCAGGCGCCATCTCGGACGTTCCGCTGGTTCTTCTGGGTGATTTTGGCGATGCAGAACTACGCACTGCGAAAGAACCATATTGAGCATCGCGGCTATTTGATTCGAGCCCTGCATCGGAAACGAGGAAGCATAGAGGATGTGATTCTGGGTATGGACGATACGTTTAGTAAAATTACGCACTAGAAAGCGTGTCTGCAACTGCCACAGTACGTTCCTCGTCCTCCGCTGCTCTACTTGCCAACGCCCTAGCGATATATTTCCTGAAGGCAGGCCCGGTGTTTTCAAGCATTTTATCTACCCGCGGCTTCTTGTGGGGATACGCTTTAAGGAAGTGGTGAAGTTCTGTGATGCCTTCTTTGTGCATAGCTCCTGTCGTTTCGCTTGATATGTGATTAATAATCGTAAGCAATTGTTCGTCCGGATCTGGTTCATCCACGGGGGGCGGGAGCATGCCTCCACCGTTTGCGGAAGCACTTTGGGAGGTTCGACGGCTAGGCGAGGAGGTGCCTCGCTCTACCGAAATAGTAGGAGATCTAGCAGGAGGACTCGTTGGACGGCTCGCAGGACTAGGTTCTGACCTTTCATTTGAGTTAGATGATCCATTCGTTACTTGTCTCTGTTGACCGCCTTCCACATTTCCTCGGCTTGTGTTGAGGATGCGATATACGTAAGGGTATACAATAGTTGCTGATGGATCATCAAACGAGGAGGAGAGAAAATCGTATACTTCATCACCGTAGAACGCTAGTCAGGACTAAGGTAAGCCGACAGACAAGAACGCATGATGAGGCCATGTACTTACCGACAACGTGCTGAATAATGACTTTGATTGTCCTCAGAGGCATATCCCCACTAGGGACTTTGTTTGTTGCACGGGCTCGCCATTCATTAGGTGGAATAGACTGTAAGAAATGTTCGATAGCTGGGAAAAGCTCCACTGGGTCCAGTTCCTGTTTCTCTAGATCTGTCGGAATGTTTCTTGCTAATTTCCAAATGCATTTGAGAACCAATTCTGCGACCTTAGCTTCCTTTGAATCAGAGAGAGTACCACTGGCAGGGAAAGGTTTGACGATCTGCAGTAGCAAGGTAAACAGCGACCTTCAGACGGGTCAATAAAACAGCCTTTCTAACAGGAAACTTTAGTAAAATCACCTCAGAACAGTCATCCTTCGGCATGTGGCAAACAACCGAAGGATTATCATGTTGATAAATCGAGACAGATCCTTGACTTTACTACTTTCACTCTCATCCGTTTGAAGAAGGCGAATGGTTAGTTCCTCGAAAAGACCTGTCAATATGTCAACTGGTACCGATTCGGCCAGTAAAGAATGGTCACAGAATGCATTTATAGTTTGAATCAGGTGCTTAGCAAGTCTAAAATTTTCTGGCTCGTCAATGGTGGTCGAATTTTCGAACACGTGATTCATTTGGAGAGTGATCGTCTCAATCAGGCCTTCCGTGTGGTCCGATAGTTCTCTATACTGTGGAGATAAAAGCCCATCTTCGGGTCCAACTTCCAAAATTTTCTGTATCTGTTTAAGCGCATCTACACTTCGAGCGGCATCGCTGCTCAAGATCTTCGAAATAGTCAGGGAGATCACGTCTCCTTCTGGTTCTGTTGGCGTAGGCACGACGTCATCTGGAATAGCTGGGAATTTACTGTAAAGATCTCCGTTCAGCGGATGAAGGGCGGGTTTTTCCAGAGCAATCTCGTCTGTTCGTGCCTGTGATGGAGTTGCAAAAGCAGACGCTCCACCGCGCGCGGGGCCAAGGCGTGAAGGTAAGAAACTCTTGGGCCGAGCAAGACGGGGCGAGGTAGGCGCGGCAATGGAGCTTTTCGGTAGCCTAGATGATGGTACAGGAGAACTAGCACATGCTTCGTCNGGGGGGTACAGCAGGCAACGAAGGCGCGGGAGCTCGGACAGGTGAAGAGGGACGAGCTAAGCGCGAGGGCTGTGCTACGGCAGGAGAAGAAGGACGGGGAAGACCACCTATTCCTCCGATTCGTGATCCAGGCCTCGGAACGCCAGACGAAAAACGAGAAACATGGCCAGACGCTGCTACTGTTGCCGGTGTTGGAGGGACTTCGGGAGTTTCCGTATTGCTTGGCCCAGCAACACGTCTCAAACGTTCTTCCAGTTGCGTTTTATCTTTAGGAGATAATGCACCAACATAAGACCACAATGACTCGCCAATTAAGACATATCCTTCACTGGAAAGATCGATTGAATAAGAATCAAATACATATATAAATGACTTACCTCAACGCAGACAAAGCAGACTTTCGAACTGCTGCATCTTTGTCTGAGATCATTGACGCCATCACCGGGAATGATTTCGTAGGTTCGCAAGCATTTACTCCAGTACGCTTTAAGATTACAGCCATTTCGTCCAACGATCCTTGCCGAGTTTTTGCGACCTTAGACTTTAGACCATGATCCATCAGTAACTGGAATACTCGACTGTATGCATAAACCTTCGGAAGTGTCTGTATTATCTGTTGAACACGGACACGGACGGCCTCACGAGCATCTCCCAACTTCCAAAACGTGATTAGTCTTAAATGTAATTTTCGAGATAAAGTAATCTTTACCTTATTAATGATGGTTGGTACAAAACACAAAGCCTCGGAGTCTAATAACTGATAATTGACATCACGCAAGAACGCCATGACATTGTCGACGACATCCAAGCATTTGGCGATAAGATTCGGCTGTGGCTCATGCACACGAATCGAAACATACTTGAGAGTCAAATCTATATTGGCAAGCCCGACATTATTTCGGTCCTGGCCAGCGAATCCATATTTGTCGTCATTAGCTGCCAGCGCAGAATAAAAATCGCACAAAAGACCGAGGCCCGAAACGTGATCATTAACCGCATTATGGTCTCGACTGAAAAGAAGAGCTGTAAGTTCTTTTGATGCATGAGGCTCTACTTGAGACTGAAGGGAATCAATAAGATCCTTTCGCGTAGGACCAGACTCTACGATCCAACGAGTACCGTCTTTTACCAGTCTGGTTCTTTTTAAGTCAATGTTCATTGTTACGAAGGGTGACGAAGCTGATGGAATGGGAGATGGTGCTGCAGACGCAGAGGGTTTACTCGCAAAGCTAGATGTAGGTAGCTTCAGACTGCCCAGACCAGATTTTGCTGGGAGGCGAGATGAAGGCGGTGGCGCATCCTCAGCCACACTTGCTCGGGATTCAGGACGGGGAATCGAGCCTTGAGGAAGTTTACGGCGGACGCCGGTCAGCTTACTCGCAGGACCTGCTACTGAAGCATTAAGAGCCGAAGTTGGTGGAGGCGATTGAGGAGGAGGGCTAATTGATTTGGGCGCAGATGTCTTGATCGGTGCTGGTGCGGGCGTCGGTTTGGCTGGTTTTCCGGGGGCTGCAGCTGCCTTCACAAGGGGTATTACGGTTGAGCGGGAAGCAGACTTCAAAGAGTTTGCTTGCTGTAGAACGTAGTCCACCCCAGCTTGTGCGACTACGAAAGGCAATACAGCCTGAGCGCCTTTCCTAACGTCACCATTTCGATCGTCAAGACAAGATATGATAGGTGCTGCCCACGCGCTCAAGTCGAGCGAGGAATTAGGTTCATGTTCTTTGAACCAACTAGCTATCCAACTGAGAAGGGTGCTCCGCTGCAATGGGTTTGCCGACTCTAATGCTGTTGCGAAACCGTGTACCAGGCTTTCAACCCCTTCGCAGGCTTCTGCAATGGCGGTTAGAGTCGCTAATCCTGCCAACCGGATAGTCGACTTCTGGTCAGACAAGACTGTCGCAATTGGAAGAGCATAGAAGCGTGTATGCTTCTCGAATGGCTTGCCCATTCCTGTTGCGATACGAGAAACAATATCCAGAGCAAGAACTTGAACGGTTTTATTTGCATCTGTCACGCGGGCTTTTATAATTTGTCCAATGTCACCTGTGAAATAATTGAGTATCAGCATATAACCCAAATTAAATACTCGCTAGAAATGCAAACCCATGATTGGCTTAAGCCGCTTATTGGGACCTTGGTCAAGGATGGCCTGCAAAGTCTCCAGAGCTTCCTTTTTTGTCTTCCACGATTCGCTTTTTGCATCCGCAAAGATCGTAGTCCCCTTCAAAAGCCCTTCGAGCTCAACACGGGGAAAGAGATCATCCAGGGCATCAGTGCCTGCCGCACCCTTTCCAGGGGCACCAGATGACCCCAAGCTTTGGACATCCACAGAACTCCGTGTCGGCTCTGGAGCAGGATTTCCTTCGACCTTGTCAAACTCGCTTTGGATAGTAGCGAGTAGCTGGGGGTTGATATCACCTAGCAAGTCCTTGATACCTATCCAGCGCAAACATGAGACGATATTGCATGAAATTACCAGGGTGCAAGCTCACCTGGCCCGACAAATAGCTTGATCGTCACCAATGTCTTAGTGGCATTCGTCCTCACAGCAGCATTAGAATTCGAAAGCGCTGTCCCTAAGAATCCGATAAGACTCCGAAGGGATACTCCAGCAACTCCAAACTCGGTGAGGGCACCCTCGAACCACACCAGAGAGTCAGCCAAAACCTTCGGAGCCTTCTGTTTGCCCAGAGTCTCGTAGGCTGCACAAGGTGAGCAAATGATATGGAACGCATGATTCCGGAAGGTACTTGCCTTGGTTAAAGACGAATTGCAGCGACGTCTTCTCCGCGAAAATCCCAAGGGCTTCGCCAGCCGGCTTTTTTAACTTCATATCACCCAGCTTCTCGCTCAGATGAGGAGTAGCGATTGCAGCACAAGACCGACCAAAAGATGGGCTTTGGTCGGCAAGGATAGTCAAAATGCTATAAAGTTTCGAAGACACCTACGTTTGCTTTTCTGTAAGTTATAGTCGTCACACCTAACTGGCGTCTTTCGCGTACCTGGAAGTTTTTCTCATTCAAACCTTTCTTGACCAAGAACCTNAAAAAGTACTTCGCTGTCCACTTCACCAACTACTTCACTGACCCAATTTGTCATCTCTTCCAAAGCAGCCAACCGGATCTTCCAATTTCCGTCTCCTAAGTCAGATGCGATCTGGGAAGGTATAAGATCTGCTGCAAGCGCTTCAGCATCTTCAGGTGTATGCTTGTACTTGAATGAATCAAGACTGCTTGACGCCGAAGGAGCAGCAGACTTCGCAGACTTCGACGACGATGCTGCCGCTACCGCTGCAACCGCCGCTGCGGAAGGGGCTAGCCTTTTTGCTTGCTGAAATGTCCCCAAATTGATCAGGATCGAAACAGAACAGAAACAGAAATACTAACTGCTAGTCGAGCAGCAACTGATTTTGGTGCTTCAGCGGTAGGAGGACTTTCAAAATCAGCGGCATCATCAGGAGACGATTTCTTTGCCGCGAACCGTGCTGGGGGTTTCGCCCTAGGCTTTGGAGGACTAACATCTTCAATAAGTGCATCTTCAGAAGGGGAAGCTTTAGGGGGAGCCTGCTTGGAAGGTGCATTAGCTGGAGCTGCGCGCGGTGGTGGAGCTCCACCAGCCTTGCATTTAACAGTTGCTTTCTCGAACGCTTCCTTGACCTTGACCTTCCTGACTTCAGCTAATTGATCCATGATGGCATTGAGCGGGCGTTCGCCAACTATTTTCATCAGAGTCCCAAGACAGATAGCAGCATCGCTTCGAGCACCCTCAAAGGAATCCTCAAGAAGCGCAGCGAGAGCCTCAGAAAGCGGCTTAACTTGCGGCGCAACTGGTGGAATAGTGCTGGCCGATAAGCACCGCCCTAAGAATTTCAAGGTCCCTTCCTTCACTTGAGGATTCTTAGAGCCAAGGACAGTGAGAATGTTCTCAAGTACATCTGGTAGTGTAGTCTAGACAATGATGAGACAGGGAACCTATAGAAGGTCTTCGCACGCACCGTTGAGAAAACTGCGTCTAATGCATTCCCTATTGCATCGGTAACGCTCTGCTTCCTCTCCTTTAGTCTTTCCAGCATTGGAGGAGTAACAATCTCGCGAAACCTCGCAAAATTACTCATCATGCCTTTCGCCAGTGCTTCTATGCAATTAGCCGCTGCGATAACACAATTGATGTTCGCATCCACCATCCGTCCAGCAAGTGCCCTAGCAACATCACCCAGCTCAGATGCATCCTTAATACGTGGCGTCGCGTTGAAGACTGCGAGAACATCGTCCAGTGCTTCTTTGCGCTCTTTCCATTTTGTGGATGTAAGCGCAGCCTGGAGTCCCGAAGGTAGCTTTGGAACAACGTCAACCTCTTCTGCAAAAGCACGTGGATCCATGTCCGCAGGATCTTTCAGGGCACATGTCAGCATCAAATGAGTTTCACTTTTTGAGCAATCTTGAACACACCATCTTGAGCTCCATCCTCTTCGACACCGGTGCCAGAATCAATCTCGCGAGCTTGGGCTCTTGTATATCTCTCCGCTTTGAATGTACCCTTCCCCTTCCCTTCACTATCCATCGCTTCGAAGCTTTCTTTCAATTCTTTAACTTGCACGGGCTTGAGATCCGCGAGCCAAGGTTCAATCGCAGGGCCGATACACAGATAAAGCGTTTGCGCAAGAGCAGTGCCCTCTGCACGCACTGTTTTATCCGTATGACCAAAAATCTTCGGTAGTGCCTTTAAGACCGGAGGTGGTGGGACAGCCTGCGCCCCGAATGCTCTGTAAACCGCTCTTAATATCTAGTCAACACAGACAAATTCGATATGCATACTTCAAGATATCCTTCATAGCCATGACCGATCCTGATACAACTTTTGGCTGCTTCGCTGCCAGACCTGGCAATATATTGCTCTAAATAAGAATCAATAAACTGAACTAAAGCAATGAGCATGGCCAACGCACTACAACACCAGCACCGCCGTTCTCTACTTCAACATATTGCAATACAAGCTCAATAGCTTGGTTCCTCGTTCCCGCACGGGACGATCCAAAGCACTTGTCGACTAGCGCGGGCACCACGACCTCTCGCGTTCGCGCAGCACTTTCTCCGGCAAACTTGACAAATGCCACCACCGACTCGACTCCCTTCTCCTGCGCGACTGCATTAGCGTCAGTGACTATCTTCTTGAGGGTATCTGGATTGTTGATGTAAGGATTGAATGCAGGATCTGAGTCCGATGCAGTGTTCTGAAAGGTCTTGATGAGGGTTTCATAGCCAGAGACTCGCGCTTTCCAGTTCTTGTGGGCGAGGCGGTCGGCGACAGAAAGCTGGCTGAAATCTTCCTCCGGCGGAGGCGGGCCATCCATCGTCTCGTAGATGATCTAGACGTCGGCGCAGGAATCGTCGACGGCGCAAAGCGAAGGATTGGCTTGTCTTGAAAGAGAGTTAGTTGGACACAGAAAGTAGAACGCAAGACGCGTTCTGCTTGGGTTGGGTCACAACACCATCGCTTCGGCAACGGCCGGACGCGAACGCGCTGGGCAGCGCACTACCACCGCGTGTTGTCTAAACGATGCTTTCATCTCTTGGCTGGCGAAAGTCGAAACCAACTGCAAATGAAAAATCAAAATGGGCTCAGCTTTCTGAGACAATCTCACGACCTGATGTAAAACGTCTGCTATCTGCTTGCGCTCTGGTATCATGTATCGGTACCTTATGTGCTACGAAAGCCTATGCTCGGTACTTTCGCAGAATACCATCCTCAGAATGGATTACGCCCGATATTCTTCTTAAACGAAGATGGGTGAAAGGCGTCGTTACGAAGTAAGGCCCTTGAGCAATTGAGATGATAAGTTTGTATTTATTAGTTACTACAGTGTCGGAGATGCAGACAACTTTCGACTCTACCACACTCCTTTACTTTGGAGATGGTTCAAAAGCGTTCCAACCCTCCAAAAAGGTCTTATACTCTCTTTCACAGGGTTTATTACTCAAGTCTGACCCTATTTGAGTGATCGTAAGAGCTCACCAGGCAGACCATACACATCCGACTGGCTGGCGTAGATGCTCCTGAGGTAACATCTCTATAGCTTTTCTTCCTTGATATATAGAACTATTAGCGTCTATCTTTTAGGCAGGCCATTTTGGAAATTCTCCTCAGCCCTATGCTTCCGAAGCACTCGATTGGCTAAGACAGACAATTGAAGGAAAGACCGTCTACTGCCAATTGATCAGTCGCGAAAGATATGGACGTAACGTATGCCCCATGTTAGTGTTCGTGTTCTTTGATGAAAGCACTCACTTCTTCATACAGATCGCGATGGTGATGGTGCCCCGACCATGGCGCCCAACATTTCTTACCCCTTGGTTTGGGAAGTGTGTCTCGCTTGAAATGTTGTCAGCCGGTTGGGCTGTAACATACGAACAGCTTGGATCCGAATACGGAAAATGGGGAAAAGAGATCTTCTTGGAGACTGAAGCCCTGGCTAAGTGAGCAGCTATTATTTACTTTCTGCGTCGCTTGATTTTCTAATCGAGTACGCTAGAGCACAAAGGGTGGGCCAATGGGTCAATGGGACTGACGTTGAGACACCTGCGGAATATAAACGGAGGCATGCCAGATCCCTGTCGAAATCACCTTCTATTCCCGATGCAGTTGTTGACGAAGATCTGGACATTGTGGAAGAAGAATCGGACATTGTGGAAGAATATGAAATCGCTGTCGAGCCTAAAACCAGAACGACTAGATCTCGGCGAAAGAGTTGGTGGAAACGACTTTTTGAACCTGGAAATCGTAAACGTTGAAAAAAAAAACGGACTCCTTCCGCAGGACTGTTTTACTCACGTCTCTTCTCGTTATCAGCATTTTCTCTTAACGTTGCATACCTGGACATGTTTTTCATTACGACTTTGTTTTAGCAAGAATATTTGTTACATTTGCTGCTTGCCAACAAGCATTTTCTTAGGCGAATGTGTATGCTAATGCTAATATTTAAAACCTGACCGGAGATCAGCAGCACAGCCACTGCAGCCTCAGTACTTGGTCCACGATGCAGTATTGCATTCCCACTCTCCATGCTCTATGAGACATTCAGTGCTCCTGAGGAAAGTGAGAGGTGATAAAAGTATTCCAAATATCCCGAACAGCAACGGCCGTAATCATCGTCATCGTCAGCAGCGCCGCTGGCCACTGGCATATGATATCAGAAACGAGAATCTTTCTTTGTCGACCATGCCTTTTGGTTTCAACTATTCTAGCATCGCTTCTCTGAGCCACAGGCACGATCCTCACTGTCCTGTTTCTTGAATAAAGTTGCACATCCAACTACGTCGCTCTCATCCACCTCTTCCCCGACTACAGCGAAGGTCATCCGGGTCGTGATTTCCTGGGATCTTCCGGCGAGGGCCATTATGATTCTGGTAGCTCGCGTCTGAGGCGGTATTCTCTTCGACGCCGCAGGCCCACTGACGGCAGATTTTGATACACAGGAACACGAAATCCGGAAAATGTAAGCGATAGTGGGACTCTTTCGAATATTGTACATGTAAATGACTCAAAAAAAGAAGACAAAACTCGGGTGGATGCGTTCATTTATTTCACATAGTCTTTCAGCAAGCGATGGCTTGGGAGGTTTTAGGTTGATTAATAATACCTCAAGTCAACTCTGAAGACACCATCAAGCCATATGGTCATGCCCTCTTGCAATCTATACCTAACAATCTTGAAGGCCGGTTCAGAAGACTCCTTCATTCAATACATTTTGTATTCCCTTCTGAGATAAATGACCCTTCATTTGGAAATACATTCAAGCCGTCCCTGCAGATTTCATGAAAGAATGTTCCTGAGGTGATTCTTCAACTTAGATACACTGAACAGAAGGGAGCAGTATTGTATAGTGAATGGTGTGCTGTCCCTTAATCTCTTCTTTTATCTTTTAGATCTCAAGTACTATGCTTTAATTTAGATTCACATTAAGATCTCGTGGGTACAGGTATCCACGAGAACGTCTTCGATCGTCCTGGAGAGTGGTGCCGCTACATTCAAAGTACGCCACTCACGCTAGACATATCTTGGAAGACGAACCACAGAATTGCAAACTAGTATTGCTGGGAGGTGCGGAAGCAATCATCTGGACTGACTCAGCTGCCGGGCCATTCGCGTGAATCGCAAGAATTTTTGGCACACTCTTTCGCTGGCTAACAGCCGAAGAAGAGCATTGAATGCATGTTGATTGGGGAGCGACATGACTGCATATGTCAAAGCCTGTCCTGCGCCGTGCGAAGGCAAGGACGCGGTAGACGTGCACTTAGCACTTGTAAATCCGTCTCTTTGATTGTAATTGTAAATTTAAAAATTTAGCGCCTCGTCTGGCCGTAACTCAATTGACTTTGAAAAGGAATGCGCCGCTGCTTGGCTCATGTTGAGCGCCCTCAATGATTTTCTAACACTGGCAGTTTCAAAAAGTGTGGCTCATGTCAATCAACCCGACCCCCGATTCCGTAGAGATAAATATAGGACTCGATGCACATCTCATCTTCTCTTCTTCGCGTCCATACCCATTCGATGCCACGAAGGACGCCCTTCATATCACTAAGTCCGCTCTAGCCAAACGTTCAGATCAAGCTCTGATTTCGTTTGATTGGCGTCGTCGTGACCTTTCGGGACGTGCTTGGGCCGGTCACGGTCTTGCTGGACCTTTTTGTTTATTGTTTGTTCTTGAAGTTGTACGTGCAAATTTTACACGTTTGACGTTTCAACTGAGGAGTCCGTCAGAGATGGCACTCACTTGTACCAGTACTGCGCGGTGGTTGGCGGATGCGTATGTTCGTACGTGATGCCAGTGGGCTTCTCCTTTCTTCCAGCCTGAGCACGCGGATGCACTTCACTCTTCTGAGTCCTCTGCCAAATGTCTGCGCCTGCAACTGAATTCACGTCAGATAGCGTCAGAGAGCATAAGTTGTATATGTCAATGGATAGTGACACTCTTGTACCGAGGAACGCATCATACGAAGAGAAAGAATGAAAGAAAGCAACAAAATACAGTAGAAGCAGAAAAAATAACTCGATTACGTAGAGTAATTAGATGGAAAGACAATGCAACGAATAGGCTATAACTACCTGATATACATGACGTGCGGAGTTGAGGGCTCTATTAGACGAATAACTATTCAGATGCATGCGTAACGAGAAAGTAGGGAGGGGGAGAGAAAATATTGCGACGACAATGAGAAGTGCGTGAGGGAAGGGATAACAAGAATAAATCAAAAGGAAATTAGCGGGAAGAACAAACGAAAGCGAAGCGCATGGCGGCAACAATTAAGAGTAGGTTTAGAAGCAAGAGTCCACGACCAGGCAGCACTCCTGATTAACGACGAGTCCTAAGTCCCCAATCATCCGCGCAATCGTTTGAAGAGTGCGAGTGCGAATGCGAATGAAAGCGCGACGCGACGCGAGAGCCACGCGTGCGCGATAGAGTGAGAGAATAGTGGAAGCAGAGATCGAGGTATCCAGCACAGCGGGAAGGGCTCAGTGATGCGACGACGATTCGAGGTGTACTTTGAACGCGAACCGCTTGTCGTTCGCTGCGCGGAAAAGCTTCCGGTAATGGGATGAACCAAAAATCTGCAAAAGAGTAACTTCGTTGGCACTGATCCACTCCGGCGGGGGCAATCCACGCGTTGTCCTCCAGACACCCTCGCCGGGCACCTCTTCTTCTTTAATGAGGACAATCATGCCAGTTAACAGACACTGCAGCAGGTGGAGAATGTCGCCGACGGGCTGGCACGTATGGCGCATGGCGGGGAAGAGCGCGCTGTGGAATACCATTTCCCATTGGATACGCCTCTCGGGGGAGAAGAAGGTGGACGCGTGTAAGGGAAGTTGGAGGTTGAAGGGAGGCGTGCGCGGAAGACCGCCGGAAGAGCGGAACGGCGGAGTGCATTCGATGGAGAAGAGCATGCGCGGGTCGACTGGTTTTTCATGCCATCCGTGAGTGCGAATAAGTTGATTTTTGAGCGCCAGGAGCCAAGCGTGCGCACGAGCGTAGAGCGTGCCGAGGGCCTCTGCACTGGTAAGAGGGATTCCGGTGCGAGTTGCCCATTCGTCCATGTGCTTTACGTTTGTCGNAAAAAAACATCTGAGGCGGGGCGCTCATGACGAAGAGGATGGAAAGAACAGCGAGGAGGAGGACGAGTCGTCGTACGCTTGGAGAGCAGCAAGCTGAGATATAAGTTAGAGAAAGGGACGGGGAGCTAGACGGGCATGAAGAGCGGCGGGGGCGAGATATAAGGGGGAGGCAAAAAAAAAAAAATGAGGCCGGGAGGCCGGCATCGTTCCTCGTGGCTCACAGAGCCTCGTTTAACGACGGCGCCTTTACAAGCGGGTTAGGTAAGCACCACGGTGCACAAATCGGGTAATCCAGAGGCTACGAGTTGCCGAATGCGGGTTTGCACCCGGCCGCCTCTCCGG
>SGPK01000178.1:0-44434 GCA_004802695.1 Phellinidium pouzarii
CTTATATTTCAAATTGCTCACTTGCCACCCGTTCACAAATCTGTCGACTTCCTGTGGCTGAATGAAGTCACCAGTTGCAAGATGACGGAGGTTCTCGAGTTCGTCCCACGCATGGCCTAGGTCATTCCATGCTCCATGAAGTTGAACAGCATCGATTTCATCGCACTGGCGGGCCTTTGGCCCGGTCAGCGCGGCGTGTATTTCACGGCAGATAGTAGAAAGACGAATCGGCGTCTTCGCGTAACGAATAGCGAGAGTATAGCTCATAGCAGACGACGGTAGATGTGTACCGATGGCCGGTAGCGTCGTCTCGAAGGCAGCGAGGTCTTCATTTGTTCTTAATAATTAATGAAAATAAGGTGTTGAGATGCAGCAGAAAAAGAATGGGGAGAGAGAGAGAGAGAGAGAGAGATAGATAAACATACAGTAAGAGACGGCCACCGCGCAGACCGGTTGTGACGCCTTCATGCACATGAGCATACCAGAAAATGCGCGCACGTACAGCGGCATCTACATACTCTCCCTGACCACTATTTATCGACGTCACTGACGCGAGGCTGCATAGAGTATAAACCTGATTAATTGCGGCTTCATACATAGCCAGCCTTTCCATTGGTGTTTGGACATCTGAGTCGGAGTGAGAAAATTTAGCTTGGAAGGTCCACATGAAATTATATGTGCGCACACTTCTTACTCACCTTCCGTTAGGGGCATAATAAGCAGCAACACGCGGACGCCATCCCCTTTTTAAAAAATGAAGGGCACGATTAAGTATGAACCGTTCATATATATATATATATATATATCCCAAAGGACGAGCTTGGCCACTCACAAGTTGGCTTGCGTAGTATGCCATGCAAGTCGATCAGTTGCAGGAGCTCTCGCGCCATCATGTTGGTGCGTTCTTTTCGTATGCGTATGGCATGCTGGCCACCGTGGGGCTCAGGCTCACCTGCCTCATTGACACCGAAACTCGTAGCCCAGGTAGCGATGACCATACATAAAAGCATGCCGGTGCTGCCGAGTGCATCGGTACTGCCCTTGTGTGCCTCGAAAAACCGCCAGGAAAACTCGAGGGGATCGATGATGGGGCCTAGAAAAAAAAAAGTTATATTAATAAGTCCAATATTTNGTTTTTTTGTTTTTTTGTTTTTTTTGTTTTTTTTTTTTGGGGGGGGGTGGGGGAGGGGGGTCGGCTGAAGCGTGGGCAAAAAAAAAATAACAAAATAAACATAAGAAGGAAGAGCTCGAGCTCGGACATACGCTGAATGAGAAAAGCACTAAAGAAAGGAGACCTGAAGAAATCAGGGCGGAGTCTGGGAATGCAGCTGGAGTGGGGCAGAGAGGCAGTCGGGGAAGGATATCGACGTTCCTCTTCGGCCGCTTTGCCATAGACGGCTCTGAACGGGGGAGGAGGAGGAGGAATCAGTGCGTGATAAAGGGAAGGGGGGGGGCAAAACGGGGAATACGTACTCTACTTGTTGTAATCGGCGGCCCCGCCTGAGAAGCTTTACGGCTTTGATTTCAGCGAATTCGTCACTAGAGACGCGTATATGCGTGAGGAGATGGGATGGAAGAAAGAGGCAATTAGATATAAGCATACACGCATTTGAGACCGCGCTCCTGACAGTTTGAACAGGTAGCATGGCCGAGGGAGGGATTCGCGTTCTGCAAGTCCTTGAGATCGCATCGCACTCTAACGGCGCCATGTCAGATTGAGAGGCAGGGAAAAAANGGGAGATTGCGTGGGACAGAGAGAGACATGCCTACGCATGCGGCACGCTCCGCAGGCGCTAAACTGCTGCCTGGAAGATTTTGGCTGAGCAGAGGAGCGACGAGAGGGAGCTGGAGGGAAGACGGTGAGCTGGAGCAGGAGAGGGTGGAAGGAAAGAATATACGGACAAGTGCTGGAAGAGTCTGACTTTGGGGACATTGCGAGAGAGAGGGGGGTGTACGGTACAAGGCGGGGTACGAGGAGAGACGAGGGTTGTATTTAAAGAGAGAAGAAGCACCCAAAGCAGAGCGGATTCTCTAAGCCCTTAGAGTCTATGTCAGATACGGCCGCCCGCGATGATCTCTCCCCCTCCCGCATCACATCTTCGATGCGAGCTGCATGCATCCCTCGCCGTTTAAAGTAACCCAGGCGGACGCGGGAGCAAATTTAAAAAAAAATAGAAAATTAAAAANGAAAATTTATAAAATTAAAANTTAAAANGATCGACCCGGCCCTCTGGCTCTCTCCCTCCGTTACGTAATTTTTATTTATTAAACGGACAGCCCCGCCTTGGCGATCGCCCTTCCGAGTTTTCCCGCGCTGTACCTCCGGTCCCTCGCCATCCCCTCGTAGTCCGCTCCGTGCTTCTCTACAAGCTCTCTCAAGTACCCTCTCTCCCCCTTCGAACTCGTCCGTCTCCTCTTCACCCCGCCCCTGCTCTCCCCTTCCAGCCCTGCAATAAATAAATATTCATATCATATCATATCATATCATATCCTTCCACTCACCTCGAACTACTGCTTCAGACATTCCTTCTTCACTTTCGTTTTCAAGCAGCCAATCCTCCTCCCGGCTTCCTTTCTCTCTCCCAGGCCGCCCTATCCTCATCCCCGCCTTGCCTCCCTTCGATAGGTCTTCTTCCGCGAGCACTACCTCGACCACAGCGCCGCACGCATCCCGTATAATCTTCCCGTACCCACGCGCCAGCTTCCCTTCCTTCATGTCTTCGTCTCCCTCCGTCTTCTCTTCAGCACCCCTTTCCCTTTTTGGCTCCTTGCGCGCGCGTACATGAGTCATGTCTCGGCCTCCCGAGTCCCTCGGCGTTAACGAATGCGCCAGCCCAAGCGCTGCGTAGCTTCAGATTAACATAAAAGCAATGCACAGAGAAGCGTGTCAGTACACTTCTCAGATAAACGTTTTTCTTAGTCCATAAAAAGCTAAAACTTGAATGGCGTCGTCTCGCGCGTGGCGTATCGCTCAGAATACACTTTATCCACCCGTGACCAAAAAATAATAATTTAAATTTAAATTAGAGCTGATCAGTCCACGTACTTTTGTCGGACAGTCTTGTGATTGTCCCATGCATCTTGGAGCACCTTACGACCCTTTATCGCTGTAACCACGCGAGCAGAACATGACCCGACACATGTCAGTCAACCGGTTGCATGTGGGACTCCACAGCAACAACAGAAAACACGCACGCGGTTGCTTCTTCAATAGTTTGTTCGTTCTTCGTGACTGCTTCACCGGCTTATGCGACGATGAGCGTGTTTTCCGTCGTTGTCGTGGGTTGGCCATCAGATCCCAGTTTCCGCAAGGACGGGGATATTGTATAGATGCGTCGAGAGACCTGGTGCTTCAAAGCCAGTTTGGACACAGCAAATATCAGAAGGGAGGGAAGGATCAAAAGAAGAAAGGATCTCTGCACACAACGAAAAAGGGCGGGATTCGGTGAATTTCCAATTTGTAGATTATTAAAATCCTGTTGAACACGACACCACCTCTTAGTACGCGGATAAGATGGATTGATACTGCTTGGACTTCCCTCACTGTTGGAGCTGATCGTTGCCGTTCCTTTTTNATTTGCGATTTTGTCTCAGACTCCTATTACAGAGGACGAGAGATGGGGACGTACGTAGTATGCAAGTCGTGCCCTGCCAGGTCTACGAAAAAAAAAAGGAAGAGCGCGGGAAGGAAGGAAAAAAAAAAAGACCGTGGGGAAAACGCATACAAGCCTGAGTCGATCAATATCAATATTTAATATTAATGTTGTACCTCCAGAAATATCCCTGTCCGCACACGACGATATACACGACGATACTGTGGGCATACCATTCATGTCTCGAGATGCGTTGTCTGTGATGATCGCAATGGTCCAACATTCTTCAACAGTTGGTAGTGTTGTACAGCCCTCTGTATTATTGGATGCGGTGGCTCGAGTGGATCCATGTATGTCCTGAACCTTATTTTCTCTAGAATTTGTTTTATCTTTCAGCTCCCATTAGCCTGGCTCGAGAAGAATGCCTATCTCTAAGGGAAGGAGGGAAAAGGGACTATACTTATTCCTCCGCCGACGACCCTGGCGAAAGGTATCAACAGAAATCTGGTGCAACGTTCCATTTCCTCTAAGCTCGACTCCCGTCTGGAAAATCAAGGAAAAGGGCTGATGGTTCCTCAGGTGCCGTATGGCGTCAAAAATTCAAAGGCGGGTCTGATTCTTTGCCGCCCCAATAACTGTCTTTCTCTGTAAGTATACAACTCCCGCCCATCCGTCCGTCAAAACGCGCTGTGAAATTCCCAATAAGGGGAATTATCCTGCTCTTCTTTCTACTGAAACACCAAGGTGCATATGCCAACCCAAGCCATTAAAAGAAATCAACCAAACGCAAACACTGAACGACATGAAGAGCGGCCGCAAAACGGCCGGTGCGCCTCTCCCTAGGACGCTTCTCCCAGTGAGCTGCTCGGCAGCAGAGGGAAATCTGCGACTTCTATCACGTCTTCAAGGACTACGGAGGCCTTGGAAGGCGCCATGGGAGAACAACAACAAGGCAAACTCTGTCCCCGGAGCTTTTGTACGCAAGCCATCGGTGATCGCCCTGGCTAGTACTGGCTAGTGTAGGTAAAGCAGACCTTCCCGCCGTCAGCCTCGGTCGAATTTCCATTCTGCGCAAATATCCACAAGCGTTTGGTAAACCTCCAACTGTTCGCTGGGATCGTTCTTGGTGCGATATTCCCTTTTTCTGTTTGACGCCTGGGACGCCCTCTTTGCATAGGTTTCTTACCCACCAATAAGGCGCCGGCGTGTAACGAACGTACTATTGTGTGTGCTGTAATGCATTACTTCTGTGCCACTGTGATGATCATTGAACATGCACATTCCACACCGTCCCCCTCTGTCATTTTTTTCGTCTCACGCACTCTTCTAAAGAAGACATTTACGAGAAGTAGATAGGTGTATATTTATCTGCTTTCTGTGTCCTATACAGGAACTTCTTGACTTGATACAAACTAGAAGAATGCATAAATTTAAAATTTAAAATTAAAAGATCGAATAAAGACCGTGAGAAGTATCGGAGCCAACCGGCGCTACAGCTTCAGCTGTGGTGTGCTGCTGACCATCTTCGACCTCGACCTCAATCCCGTACAGACCATGTCGCGAGTGCAATTCCACCCAGGCCCTGCCTTCAACCTCACTGTTCGTATCNTTTTTCTCTGTCTCTTCTCTCCATCATCCGCAGCTGATCGTGCCAAAACAAAACACATTACGCGCTCTGTGTGTGCGTGGCGGTAACGAAAACGACATCTTTTTTTTTGTCCACCTCCACCTCCACCTTTCATTTACACCGCACCGCATCGCTCTCTCGGGCTCACCGACGTACTCTCATCGCTGACCTGTGGCCTCCTATCTGCCGTCCGCTCAAAAACCTAAACCAAAACTCTGAACGCAATCTGCTTCTCCCTATGGCTGTGGTGGAATGGTTTGAAATTGCGCACCGACGGCATGACGCAAATTAGCCTATCAAGCGTTGGGTGCCTAGCTTGGGCATATGGGGTGTTGGTGCTGGCACGGCGGCGCTCTTTGTGAGTTGTTTGCACGCTTTTTTGTTGTTGTGTATCTCCTGGGTTCTGATTCTATTCCGTCGAAATTTAATATGTCCAAACCCTCCCTCCCTTTTTAACCCTGCTACCCCCACCTTGCATCTCATCTCCGGCATTAATCATTGCTCGATCTTTTCTCTCGTCGGTGCCCTCTTCTCGTCTATCTCCCTCGGCAGCTTCTTTCGGTGACTCCTATTATCAAAACGACGTTCTTGGTGAAGACGCCAGTGGTAAGACATCATAGTTCTGGCATGTTGGTGATCGCCGCTAAAGTTTATGGGCCATTTTTTCTTTTTCTGACCATGCGTGCTATCGTGGAATTGAATGAACAGCTTGGAAGCTACTACGAGGACAAGACTCCCGCATCGGACAAGCCATTCTAGGCATAGACGCAAACAGACATCTTTTTGAACACCTTTTTTTACATACAAGGAATTGTTCCAAACCCTAGATACACCTCCATCCCAGGACGCCTCGATTTTGACATAAGTGTGATCCTTCTAGAGAAATTCTTTTCATAGTCTATTTTGAACATTCAAAGTACCCAGACTGATCCCGAGCTTCATTTCGAGTTCCTGGATAGCAGAGGTGCTTCCTCCGATAGATATTGAATGTTCCGCAAGCACGTGGGGAACGCACGTGAATCGAAAGTTAGAAATTTTATTTGCATGTAAGTCAGTATCCGAGAACAAGTAATGCTTGTATAGCTGGTACCCTAAAACGACTCACGTATAGTCTCCATACCAAGTTCCTGTGCGACCTTAAGGTTCCTGTATGCAGAAAGTTTTAATCAATAAAGTGGCTATGTTGATCGAGGGAAAATTTGGGGCTTGAGTAGGACGTCTGCATGTGCGTCAACCGTGACGAGGCCCTGCAGGGTAGACATGTTATAGCTCACTCACATCCTGAGGTCATCGAGGAAAACACAATTCCTCGGCTCTACATTGTTACGTCTGCAAGCCCAAAGATAAAACTCCGGATCGGGTTTGCTATTCAGTTTCCCCCGTAAACCCAAAAAGAAGCCAGTCCCATATTGCCGTGGAGTTCAGTGTATTTTCAGTAAAAACGTGCTGGACCCAACAAGAGTTACTCAAATAGCTACGGACCGTAAGCCAGTTTCACTTGAATCTAGGAAGTCGTCGAACAGTGCCCGCATCTTAGGTGGAGTCGGACCCTCCGACCACCCAAGAAAGGTGAGCTCGTTCTCAAAACGGTCCCTTGAAGTCGCAGACATCGTAGTTGCTTCGGGTCCCATAATAGTTTTTTCAGACGACGAATAGTTGTTAGTTAAAGCAATAACACGCCATCGTTTTGCGGCTATGAGTGGGTAAGAGTAAGTGAGCAAGAGATCACGGAACAGTGGTCGGATTGAACAAGTTGATCTCTTGAAAATAAATTATTCAATCGGTAGGGAGAAACGCCGTGGAGCAAATGAACAAATGCTCGCAAGAAGCTGATCGACAAATTCTCAATTGTGAGCGATATCACGTACCTCTGATGAGGCGTATAGCTTCGACCATCTTTTCGTCGTATGCAGTGCTTTCGCGCATCATTCGACCAAACAACTAGGCGCGTTTTCAAAAGGCATTGGGAATAAAACTAAATCCGCGTGAGATATAGGAACAGATAATTTACGCACATCTCGCCCATCTATCTTGAGATTATCTGGAAACTCTGGACACCCTGTTAGTGGCGCGTCAGTATGGAAGCTCAAAGCGGCGTGCCCTCGTCGACTAAGGGAACTTGAAAAAGAGGGGACGAAAGAAAGCTCGACTGCTGATGTTACATGCCTTGCCCTCGCCGTCGACAATAATCTGCATACCAGACATTATTGCTTCCGGTATCAGACAGATCCCGGCCAAACGCGTCGTAGAATGGGAAGAGGGCCAGTTCGCCGCGTTCAAAGCGTTGCCAGGCGCCAGTAGGACCTCGACCTGAGCTATCAATAATTGAGAGTTGAGCACGCCTCTAAAATGCGTAGTCTGCCGATTCTAAGGAACGAAACGGTATCTAAGCGCACATTGAACAGTTGATGTAATTTGGAGGGAGATGTTTTTCCTTCTCGTAAGCAGCGATTGCGAGGAGAGGGCTACGGACGACAACGCCTCCAATCTACAGGAGATAAACTGAGAAGAGCCCTAGAGCGCATGGCTAAGACGCACATCAAAAATGACAGTGGTGAGATGCGGGGAAGCCATGATCGACTGCCAGTGGTGGTTCAGGATAGGATCCGAAAGTAAGATTATGTAATATAAATATCCCTTCTTCCGTTCCCGGGCCGGCCGGCAAGACTGGCTACGGCTACGGCTACGGCTACGGCTACGGCTACGGCTACTTCTGCTTAACTACACATTAGTCCTTCATTGCAATTGCATGCAGACAATTCAAGATTAGGCTCCATCATCATCAACTGCAGCCTCCGTCGGCCGCCTTGCGCCTTGCACAGTGCACAGTGCACACCACTAGAAGTCTCCAGATCGACGTGCTCTTCTTATAGTTATCGACTTCACGTTCTTTTCATGCTGCATTCACGTTGTTTTCTCGTGCTGCATTCTTACCTTCAGATCTGTGCAATTGAACCCGCGCAGCTGTACAGGTCTTATAAAAAACCCGGGCTTCTTGCTTCTTCTGAACCCCTCGAGAATTATCTTGTTCCAAGTCCAAACTCTCGTTGAGTTTAATTTATCCAGAAGACGATTCAATGCTCCGAAGCGCTGTCTATTATAAGCGACTAATCTTATTTTCCTACGCTTCCTTACAATATGCTTATTGGTGCTTGCATGCAGTTTCAAGGTAATTTCATGTACGCTCTAATATGATTTAGACCCAGACCCATCATTCTGAAAATTTTTATGGCCTTGGCTGTCTCAGCTCCCTTTCGGTCTAAAGCGAGTGAGGCGAGTCGGCACACAGAACGTTTGCACCGATGCGAATGTTTTATTCGAGACAATAATACATGATATTTATACTATTTTGCTGTCCAACATAGAGGCCTTTTCTGAGACATTAGAATAAGAAATAAACAATCATAAACCGAAAGATAAACCAATAAACACGAGAGCCGCTTCGCGGACTCTCCTATATGTTCTTGTACCCGCCCGAGACACGGAAACGTCACGGGCGGATATCGGCAGCTCCACCAGTTCCACCTGTCAGCCGTCCGATGGCCCGCCGGTTTGTACTCCAACACGGTCGTGACCTTCTATCAAGTTAACCTATCTTTCCCACGTGGCTAATTATAGTCTACTTGACACCGACTTGACACTGCTCCGAGTCCTTTTCCCCCCTTACGGAAGCACTCACGAAAATATACGCAGAGTTGGCCTCTGTTTCATGTGGAGTCGCCAGAGCGTTTGGGCCTTGGCAACTTTGGTACACTCTAAGAACATTTCCAGAGAGGAGGAGTTGAAGGCCATACATGTACTCATTGCCGTAGAGCCTCCTTGGCGGTATTCTCTGGCTGGAATATTCTATGAACATAGCTGCTCATACAACCTAAGAGCATCTGTAGTTCGTTCTTTGTGACTTTGTGAACACGAATGGATTTACCTCTTCAAATTGCATACATAATAATACAAACACGTCGCCTACTGTAATTCCGAACGAGTCATATTCCTATCACAACGGACAGTCTAGGAAGCGACNTTTTTTTTTGAAGGGAAGTACTTGCTATACGTACTCAAACGGTAAGCAATATCATCTTTGATGTCCCATTTAGCACTGAAATATCCTTGTTTTTCCGTTTGCCTTTCTTACCTATTATATATATATATATAAATCAAACACCAACATCTTCTCAAAGTAGCTTGGAGGGTAAATGCATTTTGTTTTAGGATAACTAGATCCCCGCACAGTGCCCTCGGAATTACGCGTAAAGCCATTAGGTATGGGCTCTGGAAAGCATCCCTTGGGCGGTGATACGGAATCATTTCGAGACATCGGTGCGGCTTCTTCGTCCTACTTTTACATTCAACTAGTGCAGATTTGATCCACGATAGACAGGTGCCTCAAAATATTTACGCTCACTGGTTATCGATTTGTTCCACGCGGTGTTCTCAATGAGTATGTATCAGTCTCCTATTTATGATGATATGCTTCGGTGTTCATAGATAATCTATACCGGGGTCTTCCCGCATCAATGTCCTTCGATGGTAGGCCGCGGCCACTCCAGGCGGACATTGCTCAATTTATTTTTCATGGAAACAAAATAGCGAAGTCTCAGATAACGTCGCGAGCAAGCAACATTCGGCCCTAGACTGCCTGTTTATTTGTCAGTAGACGACAGGGTCAATAGATTTTGAATTCTAGCGTTTGAAAAGACCTTTTACATGGGAACGTGTTTGCCGAACGCCGAACGCAAGTAGGTGGGAACTCAGAAGGTCTTTTCACATGATCAAGAGTGACCCCTTCATATCTCGGAAACCATTGCGTAGTCTTGAACGTGTCTCCTCGAGCTCCGTAAGTACTCCTTGATTCTCTACTTCTGCTGTTCAATCGCAATAGGATATCCAGCCAATATGGCCACTTCTCTTCCGCCGTTCATCGGTTTGAAAGACGCCCTTAGGGAAGAACCAGAGACCTCCTGTACTCTTCACAATACATTGAAAGAAGCGTGCCGCGAGCACTGGAACTCATCATCCTCGGGCTACCGATACAGACATGCTTTGTGCGCACTTCTCCGTCTTCAATCGACTTGCCAGCATAAAAAAAATCGAGTTCATCCGTCTACATTAACCGATCTTCTCATACTTCCATTGGGAATCCTCAATGGCGGAGAGTAGTCTGGTCCCTTACAGGTGACTTTCCTTGATATATTGGAGCGGCCGACGCCATGCGGACTCGAGGTAAAGTGAGAAGTATCAAAAGTCTTGCACTATTGCCTCCATGGCACTGTTACTCCTTCGATTTTGAAGATACTTTTTTTTAACGAGTCTATTATGTTGCTAGGAATAAAAATTTAGGGAAGCAATCTTCATTCTAAATTGACAACAACTATATCCTGATATTCCTACGCAAAGCAACAAGTCGGCGCAGACGACTAGCAAGAAGGACAGAATTGAAAAAAAAACTGATCAATTGTAGAAGAACATAGTCCATTTCTTAAACGGCGCCTCCACCATCCTATAGCCGCGCATAATATATCACCGGCTTTTTTTGCTTGCTGAGCTACGGAACCATTTCAATTCGGCTTCCTCGCTGAGTACTAATCAACGAAAGATGCTGGGAGGTTGAGCATCTATTGAGTAATCGGAGGGAGAGAAGAGCAGTACCAGTACTAAGACTGATTACTAATACTTACATAACTCAAATTATTTCCTCCTCGGAACTGAGGCTGTGCTGCAGTTAACATCACGGACGGAGCCGAGCTCAGTAAAGCTGGGCGCTCGTCATCACGTATTTACTCTACCACGACCACGACCACCTATATTCACCATGCTCGGTCGTGCACAGTCGTACAACTCCAGTCATACTCAACCACCACCACCTCCTGGTTATGGCTACGGCCAGTCCCTTCAGCATTCACAAAGCTACAGAGGCCCTCCCCCTGGCGCCGACCCCCAGCTCTGGCAATGGTTCTCCGCAGTAGACACAGATCGCTCCGGTGCTATTAGCTCAACAGAACTGCAAGCAGCCTTGGTCAATGGCGAGTCGTCACTATCTGATCAAACATGATGTGTACGCATATGTGCATATACTCACATTTCCTTACGTGACAGGCAATTGGACTAGTGAGTGTCTGGCTGTGTATTACTGAGCATTGAGCATTGATTTATGACGCTATGGTTAGACTTTGACCTTGACACTGTGAGTTCTGTTTTCCCATATGATCTACAACGCTAATTTACGGCGTGCCGTAGGTCAAAATGTTGATGGGCATTTTCGTACGTGCCATTCGACAAGGATTTCAGGACGGTTGATGTAAAGCGCTGAATTAGGACACCGACCGCAGCGGCACTATTGGATTTAATGGTGAGAGCAATGTCATCTCGTTAAATTCCTCTTGAATATGATTTCTAAGAATTTGCCGGACTGTGGAAATATGTCTCCGACTGGCAAGGAGTTTTTCGTCACTTCGACGTCGACCGTTCTGGCTCAATTGATGGCCACGAGCTTGCCAACGCGCTTCGAAGCTTCGGTTATAATTTGACACCAGAGATTCTCATGCTTGTCGAGCAGAAGTATGGTACGCTGTTTCTCCTTCACGCTTCTTCCGCAGCCCTTCCAATGCGGTTTATTGTAGCCACACCACCTGCGACAAACTATGGTCCACCGCCTGGTATAACTTTCGACCGCTTCGTCCGTGCCTGTATTGTGGTGAAGACTCTTACCGAATCTTTTCGAAGGTGCGTCTAGTTTAAGTTCTGCAGATGGAATTCTTTGTCCTCACGTCGTACTTCATTAGAATGGACTCAGATGGCGACGGGTGGATCCAAGTGAATTATGAACAATTCATGCGTGTACGTCGCTCGACAATTCGTCATACTCGACTGACTTTAGAGTTGCATACACAGACGGTCTTGAGCGCGCCTTGAGCAGCGTCATCGATCGGCCTTTAGGGGCAGACATTTGTGTGTTCGTTAAAGCCCTATCATGTATCTATCGAGTATAATTTACATGTAAATTTGTTGAAAGAATTGGAAATGCGCGAAGTTCGTTAGAGCATTGCGGGATTATCTTACTTTATGTATTCACTCTGATTTTTCCTGTATTTTGTTTGTGCCCATCTTAAAAAATTGTTGTCTTGTCACACATGTTCCGGCTCGGCTGATAGTACTAATACTGTGCCTGTCTTTGCCGTCCGGCTTGGCTGAATACAGTTGTTCTCACGGACAATATTAATAATTAATCGTCTGGTAGGTGGATTTTAAAAAGTTCCGCGCCTTCCTAAAACGGAAGGTCATGCACAACCCGTCAAACCTTCTTGTTAGCACATAAATATATTTCTATGTGCTTATTTGGCACTCATACATAAAGGCAGAGTAACCTGAAACTAAATCTGACTAGTTTTTGTGAGTTCTAGTGTTTTGAAAGAGGTTTTGTGCGCTCACTTAGATTCACACAGCGTACACAGGCAGGTGAGACACCCTTTAGGGTGGTGGATGGTGCGTAACNTTTTTTTAGTCCACCCTTCTTATTAAATGTATTCGGCTATTTCTTTTTCTTTTCCGACTAGATGCTCTTTCCTCTTGCCTACCGACCATCATCAGCTGCCTTGCCCAATCCTGTGATCCCCCGACGTTACTACGTCTCATGTATTCTCCTCTGAGAATTGAATGGCCAGAGAATGTGGATATCACAAAGCAGGGTGTCGAGGTGCCTGGGACGCGTCGGCCAGGACAGACGGGTGAGCACCATTTCTTTCTGTTAGGGGTCTGCACTGTTGGCCCGAAAACTGAAAACTTGCGCAGGTCATTATCGGAACGGTTAGCACGAAGCACAGAGTATTTCTTGGGTTTGAATGCGTTCCGATTACATACTTATTTCTAGGCGTGTGGGGACTTACGATGCTCGAGAGCCAGCCTTACGTACGGACGCTCCCGGATATTTTCGAGCTCGGGCTCAAGCTCTCCAAGAACGACCCCTTCCTCGGCTACAGACCGGTCCTCTCAACGAACCCGCTCAAGTATGTGGGTCACTTCGTATGGAGCACGTACGCACAGGTTGATGTACGACGGAGGAATATTGGGAGCGCGTTGCACAAGCTCTTCACAGACGGTGTTCTCGGCGGTGGGGAACTAGACACCGTCGGTATTTGGAGTCAGAACAGGCCAGGTACGTTATCCCCGGTTATATCTTTCTTGCATCAATTTAGCTTTTGCGATTAGAGTGGCAGATCATTGATTTGGCCCTGCATGCCTATGCAAAGATCGGTGTGAGTTTGTATGATACGTTGGGCAAGGGCTCCGTAGGCAAGTTTCTCGTCATTTCATGCTGTGCAGAAAAATGTGCTGAATTTGATATCATTGCGTAGAATACATGTAATTGACTTTCCTTCGAATAACGTCCAATCGTCCTGACCAACGACAAACAGTATTCAGCATGCAAATCTATCTGTGGTGTTTGTCTCCGCACAGCACATCCCGACTCTCCTTGCCCTTCGCCAACGCATACCTGTGCTTCGCATGATTGTGTCCATCGATGACCTTACAGCGGAAGTGAGCCGCATCCTAACATCGTGGGGGAGTATCGCCAATATTCAGATCAAGGAACTCCGAGAATGTAAGACAGTCCCCTTTAATGATGGAACACACACTGACTCCATTGTTTTCGCAGTGGAAGAGTTCGGCAAGGCAAATAATATCCCACCTATACCTGCTACACCTGAGCAGATCGCTACTATATGCTATACGTCGGTGTGTCATACCATTTCATTGTTACGAAGTTGAGTTCATTATATTCCTTCGTCAGGGAACTTTGAGCACTCCCAAGGGTAAAAGCTTTTTATACTTTCTCGAATTAAATATCTCATAGATTATTATAGGCGCCATACTCACTCACGGAAATCTCACTTTCTCCGTTGTTACTAATTTGCATGGGGGTTTGTATGATGACAAGGGCGTCTTATTGTCATACTTGCCTTTGGCACATATTTACGAGGTAAGAGTAAGTTAAATTTACCGGGAACCTACTGTTCATTCGGCATTACTAGCGCGTCAATGAATTGAATATCTTATGCTATGGGGGAAAAATTGGGTACTTCACTGGTGACCCACTACGGCTGCTCGAAGACGCGACTATCTTACGTCCGAATTATTTTCCATCAGTCCCACGTGTTTTGAATAGAGTATATCAGATTGCAATGCTGGCAGCGCAGGCGCCAGGTCTTAAGGGCTTTCTTTTCCGCAGCGCGGTTGAGGCCAAAATTAAGCGTCTCCGCGAAACCGGGGATAATAAACATGCATTCTGGGACAAGCTCGTCTTCCGGAAGGTGCAGGCGGTGCTTGGAGGGAATATCATGTTATTGACGACTGGGTCTGCACCAATCAGTGTGCAGGCTATGGACTTCTTGAAGATCGCCTTCTCATGCGACGTCGTTGAAGGTGAGTCTCATTAAATTAACCTACTTACACTTTGCTTACTTACGCTTCGGCAGGGTATGGAATGACTGAAACTTGTACTACGGGTTGCCGCACTTGGCCTAATGACCCAGATTCAAGCGGACTCATTGGGGGCCCTCACCCATGCAATGAAGTTAAGCTGGTGGATGTACCATCCTTGAATTATACGTCAAACGACAAACCTCACCCTCGCGGTGAAATATGCATGCGTGGAGGTAATTGTCTCAAAGCCTATTATAAAGGTCGGTGGCTTCAGCGCTGTGTTTTCGTTTATTGAAGCTTAATACGAGTATTGGAAGATGAGAAGAGTACCCGCGAGACAGTTGATGAGGAGGGCTGGATGCACACAGGCGACGTAGGTGAAGTAGATAGTTTTGGTCGATTTAAGGTCATCGACCGCGTAAAGGTTCGCCGTTTTACTAAACGCAATGTGAATTGATGCATTCTGACCTCAGTTTTCCCGTTATAGAATATCATGAAGCTCTCGCAAGGCGAATACGCCGCGCTTGAGAGAATCGAGAACGCTTACTTGATGAATCCTCTATTGGCGCAACTTTACGTGCATGGTGACTCACTGCAAGATTACCTTGTTGGAATCGTTGTTCCAGAACCTGCTAAGTTTGCATCGCTCGTTAGCGAGGTTGGTGGTGTACATGTGGCACCAGAGGACTTCGGAGCGCTCGCGAAAGCGATCAGGGACCCGCGCATCGTGCAAGCTGTCTCTGATGAGATGTTGAAGGAAGCGAAGAAGGCGGAGCTAAAAGGGTTCGTGGTATTTAAATCTGCAGTGAGACAGCAACTTTATCTACATATCACAGATTTGAAATTATCAAGAAAATCCACATCACGTTGGACCCGTTTACGCCTGATAACGAACTTCTCACCCCTACGTTCAAGATTCGGCGGTATGACTTCTCATTTTAGACCTATGCACTCCTTGTGTTAACTCAGACTTTCCGACACTTTTCTTAGGAGAGACGTTCAAGCCAAGTACAAGAAAGAGTTAGAAGCTATGTACGCTAATCCCCTAGCTTCTGTGTTGTCTCAGCAGGTGAAGCTCTAAGTATCTTTTGTGGTCTACTATCTCCCGTGTCTTTGTTACTACATACACTCATAGCTCTTTCTTGACTGTGCTGTTTGTCCTTGTCCCATACATTCGACCCTTATTGCCATGTCCTTAGGTACCGAGAATTTGCAAAGGGCATAAAATTTCATGAAATTTGATAGCAAGAGTAGACCTCTTTGAAGAAAAACGAAAGTGTTTTAGCGTAGGATGGAGTAGATACGATACCGAAACAAAACCTTAGACCACCACATCTATTACTTAAGTATGTAGTGCCTGAAAGCAGAACAGGTTGAATCCAGAACGATGAATAAAGAAGAGATAGTGATACTTTATGACTGTAGTAAACAGAAGAACGCTCTTCTGTGAGCTGATACAAAACTAGTTATGAAATCCTTTACAAATACAAACATAGATGTCCAAAGGACTTGGACAAAGCCGTGAGGTATATGGTATCGTGATGATTGTAACGGTAAGGACCGTGTTCTGTCTTGATTTATTTTAATCAAGGGTCTGCCTCACCACATTCTGTATAAAGTTGATTTGCAGGTGGAGATAGGCTAAGAGGCGCCGGTGAGGGAGATGCTGGCAAGGGAAGAAGCGACGGAGACAGATGAGCCGCGAGAACACTCGAAAAGGCCCTTTCATAGGAAGGATGGCGTTGAAAAGGATTACGAGTATTGGTACGAGACACTGGAGACTCTGCAGGATACATCGTCAATAATCACAGCACACAATTCTTTGTCTGAGGTGGAATTTACCGAGAATGCCAGGAATGCGCCACAGGTTTCCGACGAGTTGGTCATTGTCACCATACTGGCGATCGTCAATAGCTGGGGTGGAGCTTCCAGAGGTATTCACAACGTCGACATCTTCAGCAGTGACAGAACCGGTCGGGGAGCTCCTGCTACCAGAAACGTCGCGTGGTCTGAAGATTTGCTGCCGCTCGATCATCAGAGTTGAGCCTGGCTCATGGCGCAGAGCACGGAACGTCGGAGAAGATGGCATAAAGAACGACGGACGAAGGATAGACAGGAATTCCTCAAGCGCATCCGAAGATAAATTAAGTCTGAATGCAAAGAGAGACAAGAAAAATAGCCGATGAGTCAATGCACACCTATATATGCAGACATTAGGCCGCCTCACGACGAGAATAAAGGCCTTTCCGTTCACGTAAGAGAAGTAAGAAGGACAGGAGACTCACCGAGGGGATGTGGAGGTCCTACCAGAGGGCGACGAAATGTCATCTTCGGAGTACTGGTCGCCATCAACGAGTTTAACGCGAGTAAGGGTGTCTACGGGCGGAGACACGATCCTCGCGATAGGAGAATAGGGTTGACGCTGGGATGCAGAAAGCGAAGCGAGACGAAGAGGACGGGGTGCGACGAGGACGACATCGGACATGGTGGCGGGTATAGAAAAAGATACAAGTGGTTTGCGGCTTTGCGCACAGATGGTATCACGTGATCAAGAGTAATTATCGGACTGGGCTTACTTTTAAAACATATAAATATAAAGACAGACCAGCCCCAGGCTGCAGAAATCTACCAAGTGCGCGTTTGTCTCCCCATTATGTCCCTCTCCAACAGTTGCGACGATTATACGTGCAATGAGAGACGTCCTCTTCTCTACGATCCAGAGCAAAATCTGTCTAGACCGTCCAAGTCTCCGACTCCGCTCCCAAAGACCCAGCTTGTCGTCCTGTGTCTGGTCAGACTTGCAGACCCTGTTGCCTTCACGCAACTCTTTCCATATGTCAATGACATGATGGCGAGATTCAATGTAGCAGAGCCTGAAAAGACTGGATTCTATAGTGGTCTTGTTGTATGTTTTGTCCATAGACATTCGCTGGTCTTTTCCTGACTGCTGATCTTCCCTATAGGAAAGTATCTTTGCATTTTCGCAACTTCTGACTATTTACCAATGGGCAAGCATTTCTGATAGAACCGGCCGGAAGCCTGTTGTGCTCTTGGGGACGATTGGCATCGCATTTTCAACGATTCTCCTAGGGTTTTCTAGGACTTTTGCAGGCATGCTCATAGCAAGATCGTTAGGTGCGCTTGCTAATTTCTTTCTTTGATTCAAATTTCAACTTTGAACGCTTTTCGTTTCAGCTGGCCTCTTCTCTGGGAACGTCGCCGTGATGCATTCGGTGCTTGGCGAACTCACAGATTCGACCAATCAGGCCCTTGCGTATCCAATATACGGTTTGTGTTGGCCTATTGGTGTCATAATAGGGTGCGTTATATGTTCGTTAAGAATTATTATGAGTTGCTCACCCCAGACCTAGTCCTTTGATTGGTGGAGTGTTTTCCGATGCTGCTCAAAAGTACCCAAAATGGTTTGGCACAGCTTTATTCGAGGCATATCCTTACCTGTTGCCTTGCCTCGTTGTGGCCGTCACGACCATGATTGCCGTATGTTCAAGCTGTTTTTTCCTTCAAGAGGTTTTATTTTATTTTACTCCATCTAATAAAATCTAGCTGAATTTAAATTATACAGACTCTTCCAAAAAAAAACGAGGATGAAGGAAGAATGTACAACTTCCCACGCGATCGAGGAGAACCAATACCGTTTATCAAGCGGAGAACCTGAGTCCTGCGTCAGTGCCCTCTTGAGCATGCCTGTCATACGATCTCTCTGTGTCTCGGGTTGCGCTCTGAGCTTTGTCGGATCTGCTTTCGATGTCGTATTCGTTCTCTTCTGCTATTCTCCGGTTCACTCTGGAGGCCTTTCTTTCTCTGTGAGTGCTAAAAGAAGTGCGCCTTTTAACACCGTACTTACTGGAACACTGCTTAGGTTTCCCAGATTGGATGTGCTTTAGCGATCGCCGGTATCTCTTCAGCTGTGTTCCAGATTATTTTTATGCCTTTACTGCTGCGCGTCACCTCTTGCACTGGTCTGTACAAGTTTTGTATGGGCTTGTGGCCCTTCACATTCCTTTTGCTACCTCCTCTCAACTGGCTAGCTCGGACTACCTTTGATACGAGTAACAACGCTATAATTAGTTATGACAACCGTCGGCTCTTGTGGCTCGGACTCGGTGCCACTTTGGCGACAAGCCGTATTGGCTGCCTCGCTTTTTCGTGAGTACAGAGTGACTTGCCAATCGACGATTGTGTTTGACGCATTTCCATACCTCGTCTTTGCAGCTTGAACATGATCCTTGTCAAGGAACGAGCTCCTGGACCATTGTGGCTGGCCTCAGCGAACGGGCTAGCCCAATTTTCCCAGTGCTTCGCGCGTGCCGTCGCACCGGCATTTGTCAGGTTCGTCTCGTCACAACCATTCAATCCACACTGCTGACGCGTTATTCGCAAGCTGTCTATTTGCTTTCTCTGTTGACCATGGCCTATTGGGCGGCCATTTCTGGATGTTTGTTATGTTCGTCATATCTTTGCTATCCTGGCTGCACTCTGCTACTGTTCCGGAAGACTCTAATGCTAGCGACATCGACGTCTGCGGGGTTATTAATGGCATTTAATGGCAAGAAGAATGTTCAGAAGGATGACTAGTTCGTCTTCTCTCTTTGCGTGATTTTTTCAGTCATTCTCTAGTTTACTTGTGAACTATGTCCATCTGCAGACTTCAGTTTTATTTTTCATTCAGATCTCTCATCTTTTCAGCATATATAATGTAGTTTTTTTTTTGCATACATCATACACGCATTGCTTTGTTGTTGTTTCAATGGATTGTTGAATTTATTTGCTTTCGGGTTTAGTTGTGATGTAGATCTGTACCATCTTGCAATTCAAGTCCTATATTTGTTATCATCATCTGCCATTTTCGTGCACGTTAATCCGCCATAGAAAACCATTCATAGATAGTTTCGAGGCGTGCGGAAACCTCATGATCACAACACCCACGGCGAAACTGCCTGCCCTCCAGCACCCACAGTCAAAAATACTGCCGCACCATCCTCGGAGACGTAGAAGCCGTCCTCGAGGCGTACACCTACCTTGCCCTCAATATACACGCCCGGCTCATCTGTGAAGACGTGGCCAGGACGAATGACGTCGGCACTTCCGCCACGAAGGTAGGGCTCTTCATGTTCTTCTAGACCAAGGCCTGTTGAAAGAATGCGAGATGAATAAAATGAACTTTGTGCATTTGCAGAAAGAACTATAGAAAACTTGCCATGGCCAAGTCGGTGAGTAAAATACTCCCCATAACCTACGGATGTGATGATGGTACGTGCTGCCCTGTCGACATATTGTGTGAGCGAGGAGTTATGTGCAGCTTGTAAGGCGGCGGTTTGTGCAGCATGCACGGTAAACCATATCTTGATATACTCAGAGGGGATCGTTGACTCCCTCAGCGCGAATGTCTGTAGTCAATGGGAGAATCCAAGGAAATCAGACCAATAAGCCTTTAAGAACTCGTATGTCTAACCCTCGTGACATCGCTGTGGTACTCGTGAAGCGACCCGCCACAGTCAATCAGAACAAAGTCTTCCTTTCCAAGCACGCGATCAGTACCACTTCCGTGAGGTAATGCTGCATTTTCTAAACAATGCGCCTTAGCAAGATAATAAAAGGGAGGGTAAACTTTGTATTCACCCCCAAAAAGAGTCAGAGAGAAGGGATCCTTAAGTCCAGCACTCGAAAGGGCACTTGTCATGAGTTCTCGAGCTTCTGACTCATGCATACCGATATAAATGCTATCCCTTACTTCCCGAATCGCCATGAGTGTGACCTGAATATTCTTGAGCAAACTGCTGTATTTAGATGAGAGATCAAGCTTTTCACCTCATTCGCACAGCGTAAAATATCAATCTCAGCGGGAGACTTCCTTTCTCGTAAAGACCTTATCTCCAGAGGCGCAGAAAGCACATGATTCTTGAGCAAAGCATTGGCAAGACCATCCACAACAAATTTCCTCATAGCTCCATCCACAAACACATTTCCACCACTTTCGGTAGNAAAGTGCAGAGGCAGCAATTTCGTACGGATTAGCATCTTCAGGCCATTCTAGATACGAAACATTCGTCTTCGCCGCAACAGGAAGCAGCTTCGCACGCGTAGCCTCGAACATAGGCGTCAGCACGACCACCCGCGGCTCGACTGACCCGCCCACGAGTTCAGGTGTGACAATAAGCAGCAACGGACGCTCAGATAAATGCCATTGACTAGAGGATATATTTGCAAAGAACTGCGCGTTTGCGCTGGGTTCAGATATGTATGCTGATGCGCCCAGAACATGTAAAGCCTCGGCAAGTGATTGCTGTCGCACATGAAATTCTGATGCGCTGATGGGTGCAACGTCTGCGCAGTGTGAGGCGAGGTATTCGAAGGAGGGAGTGCCAGAGCGTGATGAGGGTACCGTACTAGACAAAGACCATACTGACCTCCAGAGATAGACATTGAAAGCTATTATTGCGAGGGAGATAAGTTTCTGTCGTGTTCGATAAACACCCTGGCTTCATGTTATTAGTCTTCGCAAGGAAAGGGCACTCACTATGATGAACGTTCTAGCGCACCCTCTGCTTGAGTATGTTTCATTGTGCATCAGACTCACATCCACTTGCAATTCCTTGGAGCTCGCACTGGCAGCTTTCGAGTCCGCCATGGTTGCAGTCAGAGTTAGACTCGTGTATTACTAGTACACCTGCACCTGCTTATTCGGTAAGCGCATGATTTGCATTTCCTTTCCTGGCTTCAAGTGACGAAAGGAAGGATCGACGCTTGCCTGTGACAAGTGACAGCGCCGCCGTCACGGCTTGCTTCCGACCAACCTCGATGCCATCAGGAACAACAGCCCAAGTACGTTAGTGTTGCATACCGTTTCTACCATTGTTATACCCCTGCTGAATATTCATAGGATAAAGTCTGGAAGTCGAAGGAGCAAGGAGAGGAGGACCAGTACGCTAGGCAGAAGGTCCGGCAAGCTCTATAGTATTGCTACTACTATTTAATATGATGTTTCTCCGACAGGAGCAGGAACAGCTCACGGCCTTACGAGCTCAAATGGCCGTGAATTCAAAAGAGCCTGCTTCGCGGACTACTAAGGACTTTGAAGGAGGTTTTGGTGGCCAAGAAGATCTCGAGGATAGATACGCTACGACAAGCGGCGAACATTGAAGGATGAATTGCCTAGTGGAATAATTTTGAAACGAATGTGGTTGTAAGGACAGATGGAGTGGCGAGTTATCGAATTGAATGGTACGCTAGGCTAATGAATAGTCTGTTCAAACTAAACCCAATTAGAGATACAAGTGTGTCCGAAAGTGAATGTAAGGGAGGTAGCGTCACACATATTCGCATATTAGAAAAACTTNAAAAAACAATACCTGTGCCCGTAATCAGAAAGCTAGATGCATTTAGAAGTCCGTAATGAAACGTGAATGTCAGGTGTGGTGCGACATGTCCACNAAAAAAAAGCAAATAGGATGGAGAAATACATGCAAACATCACCGTCTAGTGGGTACAGCAGTAAGTTTGGGCTCCGGCATATCGTCACGCTTTGCCGCAGAAGACGAGCAAAGTGGTGAAGGAGGACTGGCATTCGGGCCAATCCATGGATCGAGGTAGCTGCACCCAGCTATATCCGTCATCAGGCCTGCTGTATCTGCTGAGTTCTCCCATCCATCCCCAGCGGATAATGTTATCATCGACTTGCTGGAGGTCGCCGTAAATGTGGGACCAGTAAGAGTGGGCACAGAGCCTGTCGGCGTATAGCTCGGAAGATCTGTAACGGCGCCTCCATTGCTGATAGTAGCCGGCGGCCAAGAAAGCGAGCTCGATACAGATGCGGGAATTTGGGCTGTGCCTGAGCCACCTGTCGCAGATGGCGCAAGAGGTCCAACCCATACATTTCCACCACCACATTGACCAGTGCTGTCGCGGGGGTCAGTAGGCATCCAGCCGTTCTCTAGTCCGAGCTGATATGACCATTGAGGGGCCATGACCTTGTTGTACACCGTCGAATTGCCGATTTTCCAGGTCCAAAAGAAATAGTTCTGTAATAGATGAAGCGATTACTATACACCGATATTAAGAAAGGATAAGATAATGACACAAACTTGGAGAGCATCCATACTCGACAAAGCAAAGCTTTTATAGTTCTGTTTGATGGTAGCATTCCAATTCTCGTAGTCGAGCCAGTCGTCGCAAGTGCCAATCACTGGCCAGGTGCCGGGATACGTGCCCTCATAACGAGTCCCAAGGCCGACACCGTTGACATAAAGTCCGCAGTCATTAATCGCATTGCTGAATTCACCTGCAGCACTGAGACCAAATGCTGACATCGATGTGTTCATGTTTGCTCCCCAGGCAGTGCAAGGAGTTTTGACGAACGAGGATAGTGGGTTAGAAGACTGGGTAGCAAAACAAAGGTATGGATGTGTGTCGAGCGAGATGCGGTCGGCGCCCGGCAGAAACCCAGCCCAGTTGTTCTGTCCCTGGAAACCATCGTGGTAAGATACGAACGGGCCATTTCCTGCTCCAGTGCCGCCAGCGGTACGAACAAGGTCATAAGACTGAAGATAATACCTTTTGAGCTGTGGGGAAAAAGATAATATTAGATTTAATAACTAATTTGTCAACTGTCACACCTGGTCCATTCCGAATGTCGAAGGCTGAGGTTCATTGGTAATACCAAACATCACCACTACATCTTTATACTCCGGCTGTGATATGAACTCAGCGAAAATGCGAATGTAGTCGAGAGAGCGTTGCGCATTGGCATAACCCATCGGCCCATTTAGAACATTAATAGTTCCTAGCTTTCCTGAGTGGTTCCAACCATTTTGACTACCTGGAAGGGCGTGGAAATCAAGGTTGATTCGAAGACCATATTTGCGAGCCCATTGGATAGCCTTAAGGAAGTAACTAAAGACAAGATGGGAGTGAATTCGCTTAATCAGGTCAGGGGGGGGGGAATGATAATACAACGCTTACGTCCAGCATGTATTTGCCAGGAACGGCTCATCACCCCGGACTTCAATAGCCCAATATGGAACCGGAATGCGCGCGAAATTCAGCCCAGCAGCAGCGATTTGGGCAAAGTCTTTCTCAGTCTACTAGAATATAAGTACGAAATACAACGGGAACCGATGGATAAAAAGATGATACGAACAATGAACGTCTTGTAATGGTTTTCGAGCTGACTAATCCCGCCATTGCTTGTATCACTGCGCATGTTTTGGCTGAGTGTCCACTCATCGACAGCCGCAACAGTAGCATTGACATAAGGCTCGTAGAGTGCAGGAACTCTAAGATGAAAAGAGACAGTCTTAATTTGACAGTAAAACAGTAGAAGTGAAGCTCTGAGCAAGACTTGCATGAACTGTTCTCTAACAATGAGTATAAAAAGCTTCATGTGATAGGGGATAATGTGCTTACAGGTTCTGTGACTAGCCAACCACCCAGGTTTACTCTGTAAAAGATGCAATAAGCTTTACATGTCAGAAGGCGTCAATCTAATGCGAACTGCATTACCCTCGAATAATATCTGTGCCATACTTGAATGTTTCGTTCAAGGCAGGAGACCAGGACTGAGCACGCGCTGCGTTATTGAATGGGTCTTTAGGATCAGAATACCAGGTTCCCCCAAATGCATTTTTGAATGTGAACGTCGTGCCGTCGTCCATCGTCACTGTGCTCCCATCTCCACCCGAGATGGCACGAACGCTTCCGCCATCATTTGGGGAACCAGAAGACGTAGGGTTGGGTGAGCCTCCGATAGATGATGAGTCGTCTTTGTTATCCTTCTTGATAACAGTGAAATATATCGGAACGACAACGGCCACGATCGCGACAACAAGCAATAGGAGTCCTCCAGCGATGTAAGTCCACTTCCTAGACTTATTTTGCGGTGGAAGATATGTTGAGCGTTTCCCATCCAAGTATTTATTCGAATTGCGGTCCGCAAATTCAGGTGAAAGTTCGGTTTCGTCTTGATACGAACCATGTGGGTCGTCACGGTATGCATCGAGATATGCTGACGAACGGTTTCCTGGACCCGGAGGGTTTAAAGCGTAAACAGAAGAGTTGATCGAAGTTCCAGCATTATAAGTAGACGACGACGCGAAAGATTCACGGGCCCGAGAGCCATCTTCTCTGAGTGCTGCGCCCTGAAAACGTGGGCGGCCAGCACCGGCAGGAAGCTCTTCCATAGGAATTGGAGAATCATATGGACCTGGGCTCGCCGGAGGTGAAGTGGTTGGCGCATTGGTTTCAAATGGCAAAGGTTCGTATTGAACGTGGGTTGGCTGCAGAACTCGAATTGACGGTTCAGCCATTGCTGGTGTTTGTCCTTAAGAGACACTGAACGTGGCGGGTAGACACGGCAAGTGCAAGTAAAATGATCTCGTTCTACAGGGGTTGTCTTAGAATGACTTGCGCGTAGAACATATATAAAGTGTTGGAATGAGAGTGAGAAAGAAAGAGAAAGATAGTCTTGTTTAAAAACAAAAGCGCAAGGCGGAGGTCACACGCGGCTCATGTTCAACTTTAAGCTTTTCATGTTAGGCCTTACCCCTTACCCATTACCTTATTGCATTTACCAATACATGTATGTAAATAGCAGCGCACACACCTGGGCCTTTCGGCGGCTGCTACTTGTACTTGTCGTTTTCTCTTCTCAGACTTCTTCACGATGATGAGCACCAGTCGCGGCCGCTGCTTGTGACGACCAGCACCTGTCGACGAGCCGTTTCGTCAACGACTCGGAGCCCGAGTATAACGGCGCTCTATGGCCTCCTGTGAGAATTCGGCGCATTATTATTCCCAGTATCCTAAACGACGTTGACGGGTTCGTGTCCAATCCACGGCACGCATCACATCACATCAAACAACGCTACTCTCCTCCCGCTCACAGTACCAACTCGGTGCTGCCGCGGTAATGAAACCCCCTTTGAGTCAAACGGTCAAGTGTGAAGGGAGCTCGGCCGCACGCGTACTAAGATAAAGTGGGAAATGCCGACTTGCGTCGCTTTATTTCGTGTGAGTGATATTACAATATTTTTGGTGTCCATAGAATCTGCAGGTCACGGTGAACATGGTTTACTTCAAAGTTCATCGCCAGCTGTCTTTCTCTGCTCTTGCGCATCTCCAATACTCCGAATCCGACATATGCATGCATCCAACACCACGTACGCATCTCGTGGACAATATCGACTCAAACGGCTTTGCTGGCAGAACTCATGATGATCACTTTTAAGGAATGTATTCACTTAGAAGCGATAGGATTGGTACTCCACATCCTCGGGAGCTATCAACGTTCCACCGGATCCCTGTCTGAATTTTCGACCGCATGTCCAGAAGTCTAACTCCTGTTGACATGTCAAATGACATCAACTGTTGGCAGCTAGAAGAGGATCGCATGGTTCGTCATTTAGCAACTCGACCGAGAGACATAATCTCTCAATACACTTTTGTGAGKTTTTTTTTTACTGATTATTCGACCTATTCAACCTTTCTGCTCGAAATAGACTAATCTACGCCAGATATGCGACCCGAGTGCATCTTCCGGCACGTATCTTCCGAGCAAAACTCTCGTTGTCTTCTACCACTCGCATCAAGTCTGCGCGTTGGTGAATAACATACCAAAAATGAGACCTCGACATCATGACGTGTCGATCTCCGCTGTATCATTGTACCAGAAGAGGTTTGTTTTTTTATGAAACGAAGATTAGCTTTCCGGTGGCGGCCCACTTTTCTGAATGTCGGCCGTATCACGAGTCTGGAATCCTGCAGTCAGTATCCGGAGCCGAGAAACGAGAGGCGTACAAGCTGGGCAAGCTCGAACGGCACCAGATGGGGAGAGCTCCTCTCTGTATTTTCTTGTCTCCTCCTTCGCCGATTTTCTGTTGAATAATTCACGGATTGAACTATTCGACACTGGAAACATTGTTTCTTGGGCTAGGAAAGACCATCTGCGACGATCTGTTCGTTTAAGGAAAGCGCAAATGCTACTTAATTCTCCGACGACTGACGTCACGACGCGGTGCTCACAAGGCTGCACACAAGCATCTCTGTCTTCCGCCATTCCAAAGCTTCCGTGCTCCTATCTTCATCCATTTACGCTCTTCAAGGTCTCTGAGAGGCATTTATTATTTCTCGTTGGTCAGTATAAATATTCACGCATGGCTCTGGTCGCTGGCATACTGGCAGGCCACTCGCATCCCGCATCTCAGGCGTCTTGCAGTCTTGACTCTTGAGCACTCTTCGTTGTGTCTAATTGACAACTCGCTTACATGTATCTCAGAGCTCTTCCCAAGTTATTGGCCACTGCAGCCGCCACGCTACTCGCATCTGTGATGATGGCTGCTGCCCTTGGATCTACATGTTCGACACCTATAACCACTGGCACAGCCGGTCCTAACGACCCTTTCTGGATGGAGAACATCCAGCATCAAGGCATCGCAGCGTTTAACTCCGATCCATCCACTTACCAGGTCTTCCGTAATGTCAAAGACTTCGGTGCCGTAGGCGATGGTGTCACCGATGATACTGTAGCCATCAAGTATGTGTTCAAGTACATTCAAAGAGATCGCGAACTGAAGCTCCTTTGACGTATGTTAGCTCTGCTATGTCATCTGGTAATAGATGTGGGAATGCGAACTGCGACTCTTCAACGTGTGCACACGTTCTTTTTCTAGGAAGTTGCTTAGATATTAATTTCTGGGTTTAAAGAACTTCGCCAGCTGTCGTCTATTTCCCTCAAGGGTATTATATATATAAGTCCCCCAGTAACCTTGACACTGACTGGCATGATGCAGGACATATTTAGTTTCTTCCCCCATCATCGCATGGTACTACACACAAATGATTGGAGACGCGAGAGTGCCACCGACTCTTCGTGCCTCTGCAGCTTTCAGTGGCATGGCCGTTATCGGTAAGACAAATAATCATCTACTTAGACTATGAACTAAATTTCGTTTTAGACGCCGACCCTTACACTCCAGGTGGAGGAGGATCGCAGTGGTATGTCAATCAAAACAATTTGTAAGCTTTGAACATTTTGTATGTATTTCGGAGGGTCGCTAAATTTAATCGACCTTCGCGATCGATATCAAGCTATAGATCTGTTAGGAATTTCGTCATTGACCTGACTCAGATGCCAGCCACATCTTCTGCGACGGGTCTTCATTGGCAGGTTTCGCAGGCGACGTCGCTTATGAACATTGTGGTTAACATGTCAACAGATCCTTCGACAGCCCATCAAGGTTAGTTGAGGGTGACTACGGTAAAATTATTTGTACATATTGACGTGTTTCAGGTATCTTCATGGAAAATGGGAGTGGTGGATTCATGGGAGGTAATTATATATCTGTTACTTTAATGACACATGTTGATTGAATGCGGGCTTATAGATCTCGTGTTCAATGGTGGTATGCATACTTGTGCTCCCGTTCTATATCTCAGTTTGTTGAGGTCATGACAGGTAAATATGGAATTTGGGTCGGAAACCAGCAGTACGCTACAAAATCCTTTGCATGTACAAACCATATCTTGACTTATTTATTAGGTTTACTGTACGGAACATCACGATCAATAACGCAAATACGGGTGTGCATTCAAATCACATGTAAATCAAATTTATCTAAAATTACTATCTAGCAATCTATGCGTTATGGAATTGGGGTTTGTGTAGAATATCAAATCGGCGTTTTTATCTATCTAATCGAAATCATTTCAACTAGGTTGGACATTCCAACGTGTCACTATTAACAATTGTCAAGTGCGTATCTGATTTTGACACATAGACATTCACTGACTTCTCCAAAGGTTGGCTTCGACTTGGCAACAGGAGGCTTGACTGAATCTGATCAAGTAACTGCCCAAACTCCATTGTCTTTCTCAGGTCCATTTTAACCCACCTTCTCGGCATAGTCTGTCGGAGCCGAAGCCATTATTGATGCCGTTGCGACAAACACGCCCATCTTCTTGCGAACCTCGCAAGCTAGCAATGGAGCTCTTGCAGGCTCTGTGGTTCTCAATAATATTCAACTCAACAATGTCCCCACCGCGGTTGGCGTTGTCGGTGGCGCAGTCGTCCTAAATGGTGGAACGACAACCATCAGCAGCTGGGCGCAAGGAAATGCCTACACTGGCACAAGCTCGTCGGGAACATTCGTGCAGCAAGCCATATCCGCTCCGACGAAGGCAAGTAGTTTATTGGATAGTTCCGGGATGATCTTCGGAAAAGCACATCCGCAATACGAAGATTATGCTGTCGACCAATTTGTTAGCATCAGATCTCTAGGTGCTAAAGGAGATGGTTCTACCGACGACACCCAGGCTATCCAGAATGCCTTTGCTCAGGTACTTTATACTTTCTAACCCTCCTTCTGACCCGCAACACATAGTGATTTATTCGTATCTCAGTACTCTGGCTGTAAAATTATTTTCTTCGACCAGGGTACATACCTGATCTCGTCAACAATTACAATACCTGCGGGCACACAGATTGTCGGAGAAGCGTGGTCCGTTTTAATGGGCACTTCTGCGTTCTCAGACATGAACAACCCGAAGCCTGTGATCCGAGTCGGTGACACGAACTCTCAAGGTGTACTCGAGATAACCGACTTCGTCTTCACGACGCGTGGACCAGGTGAGCAGATGAACCGCGAATGGGTATATTATGAGCGCTATTGGCTCACGATTCGTTTTTAGCTCCTGGTGCGATTCTCGTCGAGTGGAACGTCCATGATCCAGCGGGACAACAAGGAGCAGCTGGAATGTGGGACAGCCATATAAGGTATGTCCAATCATTCGCCTATGGTTATTTGGTGCTGAGAGGCCTTGCTGTGATAAAGGCTTGGTGGAGGTAATGACTAACCAGATGTTTTCTAAGCTGACTCGATAGCTGAAACTGTTCTGCATAGCTCTTGGCACGGATCTTGATTCTTCTTCATGCCCAGCAACTACCACAACTGGAAGTAACTGCATCTCTTCATTCCTCGCGCTACACCTCACTGCAGCGTCCAGCGCTTATCTTGAAGTTTGTAAAACGAGTCTGGGCTACTTAATTTCAGATTGCTGATGACTCGGATTTTAGGGAACTTGGGTCTGGCAGGCAGATCATTCACTTGACCTAGATTTCGCGCAAGTGTCGGTTTATAGTGGACGCGGAATCTTGTCTCAGTCAGCTGGCCCTGTCTGGATGATCGGAACTGGTGAGCATATTTCATCTTGGTCTGTGTACATTTCTATTAATATCTTGTTGATGTACAGCATGTATGCAAAATACTCACGTTTGGAGCCGATTGCGAACTAACATCGAGCACAGCCGAACATCATGTTTTGTACCAATACAATCTGGCTGGAGCCCAAAATCATTACATGGGCCTCATTCAGACGGAAACGGTAAACAATTACGTGTTCCCACTTTCCGCAGTTTATATAACTAGATTGTTAAAATCAGCCTTACTACCAACCTAACCCTGCACCGCCCACACCGTTTACTTCGAATTCGGCCTACGAGGATCCGGCGTACTCTGCAAGTCAATCGATGGCATGGGCTGTCAGCATAACTAACTCGCAGAATATTATAATTTTCGGTGCGTGCATATTTAAGGGATATCTAACATTCCTATAATCATAATCATTCGCAGGAGCTGGATTATACAGTTTTTTCCAGGTACCTTTTTTCGGCAATGTCTGAGCACAACCTAATTAATTTTCATATTTAGGACTACAATCAAGCATGCCTAGACTCAAATTCTTGTCAATCACAGATTTTCAACATAGACAGTGGCTCGACTGTAGCTGTGTACAGCTTGTCTACGGTTGCAGCCACATTCCAGCTGAGCGTGTCTGGCACTGGAGTCATTAATCAGGCTGCAAACAGGAATGGACTTCAGTCCACGGTCACAGTTTGGACACGGACGTGAAAGTGATTTAAAGGGCTTTAGTTAGTGTTGGGGGCAGAACTCAAATCACTGACTTTGGCCGTTCTACCGGGCAGAACCCTGGTAAAACTATGTATTACCACATCGGCTAAACGGGAAAACTTATTTTACACTGAGATACATGTTTTATCTGATTTTGAACATGAGATATTAGAAATTATTTTTACCTTTATTAAGCTGCCTATTTTGATTATATTTGACAGCTTTTAATTGTGTTTATGTAAGGGATTTTTCCCAATCAAGAATAAACCTCTATTTTCTGCTTGATAATTATCTAAATAAAGCACCTGAGATCATGTAAACTTGAAACTGGAGGGTCATCTCTAGATATATTATAATACTACCAGGTTTTGCCACTTGCATTTTGAAGCTGAGTTCTGCCAAAACAGCTATAGCCGTGGTAAAACTATAGGGTGGTAAAACTACCGAGTTCTGCCAGCAACACTAGCTTTAGTGTGCTTTTCTCAGGAGTGTAGCTATTTATATATTGGTGTTATTGTGCACGTGACACGCGACGCGACGCGAATATTTGACCAAATAGACGACGCCTTGAGTTTCATTCATCATATCTTTACCCGCTTATGACTTCTGCGAGACGACAAGTGAAACGTACCTATGTATCTCAAGGAGGAAGGCCTAGACTATCGGCTACATCGTACTCTTCGGATGCCTCTTTTTCTTCGTCTTCGTCGCCTGCGAAAAAAACCGAATCTACCCTTATAAAACGCAAGCGACCTCTCATCGATATCTTGTCCAATAGTGCGCCACCACCGAAGAAGTACATCTCAAAAAAACCTGCCGCAACGGAGAAGGCGAAGGCAAAGCACGGAAAGAAAGCGGCGACGCTCACACAGCTGCACTTTATTATTGACCAATCCATCCTCCGGACATGCCCTTTGTGTGACCTATCGTATACGCGTGGTGCCCCTGACGATGAGAGTTTGCATAAGGCACACTGTGCGCGCGTTCAAAAAGGCATGGAGTNGGGGGCGTGAGGAGGAGAAGGAACGGGGGAAAGTCGGCGCAGACGTTATGGTTGTGGAAGAAGATGCAACATTAAAATATGGAGAAAGGGGGAGGATTGTTGCTGTCAAAGCGAATATTNGGGGGGAAGCTAGGCAACAAGGTACTTAAGAAAATAAAGTTAACAAATAAGAGCATGTGCTAAAGAAGCCACAGCTAGCAGCGTATCTCAAGACAGTCAACCTCGCCCTTTCGGCTCCGGATATGGAGCCCTCTTCATTAGAGAACACGAAAGCCTACCTTTTTCTTCTCCAGATCGCAGGCAACACACGAGAGAAGATCGTGGGGTGCGTGCTCGCACAGCACATTCAGACCGCAATGAAGGTTGCGACACAAGAAGAAGTTACCGCGTTGGAGAACGCTTCGTCGTCTTTGATTCACGTTGAGGGAAACCTGTACTGCAAACCCGAACGCATTCCGACACCAATGGGTGTACCAAGATTATTTGTCTCATCCGCACACAGACGGAAGGGCGTTGCGCAGGCGTTGCTTACGGCTGCTGCGAAAACATTCATCCATGGTTGTGAACTAAAGCCTGCTAAGGGTGAAGTTGCGTTCTCGCAACCGACAAGTATGGGGAGAGCAGTGATGGAAAGGTGGGGCAAAGGTGTCGTGCGGATTTACGAAGAGTGATATTTCCTAACCCCAGAAATTTAATGTATCTGTATCAGGTCTTTTTGCTGTATACGTAGGTTTCATATACACCGGTCCGTTGCATATAAAATTTCTGTAGGTATTCGAAATGAATATTGCTTTTTGAGAATGAATCCCGCAATCTCGAATCTAAGAAAAATCAACTAATGAATAAAAGAACGCGTAATGTATTAGTTGCAGTTACAATTTCTGTTGAAAATCCGTAACATATTTGCAGAATCAGTGTCCCCCCTCTCTCCTAGCGTTATCTCGTGTCCCGTCGTATCAGGGTCGTGAAAGAAATAAATCGTATCTGCACCGCAAGGAAGACATCATAATTTCGGCACTTTTAGCGTTTTGCTAACCATCGCAGCGGCCCAGAGGGCGAACACGACCGAGACCAAATGAAGCTCTCCACTACCACCCTCCACACCCCAAAGCTGTACCACCCCGCCCGGAATGCCTTCCTTTCCGGCAATCCATCCCTTGCGCGTCCAGTATGCTAACACTGCCACAAGACCCAGTGAGGACGGAATTGGCAAGCCTTCNAAAAAACTTCGCCTTCCCTGAGGCATCCTTAGGCACAGAAGCGACTGTAGCATTGAATCGTGCGAGACGTGCAAGGCCACAGCAGACAAATGCTGCGAGGACAACCGTATCGAGAAGAGTGCGCAAGCCAACGACGAAAGCCAAAAGAGCTGGCGCGACACCAAACGAAATCTGGTTGCGCAGCAAAGACGACATCCACATGAATATGATGATGCACATCAGTATACGACTAGAACAATACATACCAAGTCAGCCAGACTGTCAAGCTCCTGGCCCAACATACTACTCGATTTCCGCCAGCGTGCTACCTTTCCGTCAAGGAAATCAAACATGAGCCCCGCAAGAGGGTAGGCTAGCGCAGCGTAGAGGAATGCCTCGTCATTTGTTATCAGGTACCTTGCAGATGAGAACACGGAGAAAGTGCCGCAGAAACCGTTCATAATCGTTACCAGGTCTGCAAGGCGGAAATTCCTGATGTTATTTTTCTCCGCTTTAGACAGACGCGCAATTTTGAGCATGAAATGAGCACATACCGCACGAGACTGAAGTGTCCTTCTGTATCATTGTATTGCTGCAAAGCCGAGCTGGCCTCATCCCCGTCTAATCCCTTCTGCTCTGAGACTTTTCTTTTAGACATCTGCAGTGGTCGACAGGATGTGTGGTGAAATGCGAAGTGGAGGGCGCCAAAGTTGGACTCGGAATCGCACCTTCGCACCTTTGGTACATGCATGATTATGTTATCACGCCGGCCGACTGCATGGTCCGTATGGCATACACATTACACTATAATAAAATCACAACAACTAACCATTCAAAGTTGCATGTCGTCCTCATCTTTTTTTTATGTCTATCTTCGCAACACCATATGCTTCCAACCTCGCCTTCTCGAGTTCCCTGCTTTTTGCAGCATACTGGTTAGGATGTGTCACGCTCTCTCCATCAAGACCCTGTCCGCGCGCAATACCATGCGTCACCTCAAACACCTTTGTGCACGCAACATGAAAGTGTTCCTGCTTTACTGCATTCATAATCTCAGGTAGATCTGCAGTACTGATGCCTTGCGAACCGTACGCTGCGAGAAGCGCTGTCTGAAGCCTGTCACTGGAGAAGTGACGATACGGACAGCCGTGACATTCTTGTGGCCCTGGTTGGTTCTGCGTGATTATCCTTTGACATCTTTTCGCTTCGCATCAGCACCCTAATCAAGGGCAAGTGCTGCTTAGTGTACTTACGTATATGCAGGATAGTTGGTGCGTTTCCCTTCTAGACCATAGGTGTGTCGAATGTTGTATCTGTACTCTTTATTGAATTTGTCGTCTGTAAGCCTTCCTCCAAATGCCTTTCGCCAGAACAACACCGCTTCCTCGATGGACAATCCGACAACCTAAACAGGCAGTCCATACTTATAATATAATTGTCATTAAATGCGTCAGTCACTTACCTTTAGGAATAGCCCATATTGTAACCGCCCATGGTGCTTCAGGTGACGATCCTTTCTCAGACAATCGTGTAGATGACGCATACACATCGGCCAATGCTTATTGGCAAACTCGTCGACCATTTCAGCCCTCACTTCTTCTCCGTCTCCGAGACCGTCCGCTGAGGTATACTCGGATGCGATGCTCATACCAGAGAGGAAACCTTGGCCTAAGTGCTCAAGGATAGGCATAAGTCGAGTATCTTCGTCGAGACGCGGTAAAACCCTTGCCGTTTGCTAAGGCAGAAATAAGTTATGGGTGTAAGACTAATAAGCTTAACGGACCTCAAGCGCCGCTTCCAATCTAGTCTGGAATTCTTGGAAGACGATACTAGACTGTTCCTTGGACGGTACATACGCCCAGCCACCTTTGAGATACACGCGTCTCTTTTCGACAAGGTCCGGAACACGAGTCCATTTCACCTGGACAGACGTAAAATTATTGAGCCAGCATGCAGTCATAACATATACCTGCCTTATACCACGAGGTCTCTCCTGGGTTGACACTTCTCAAGTCACTCATCAAAGCGCTATTATTTTCTTCGTCTTCGCTAAGCTGAATTCGTCAGATCAGTGCACTGCTGTGCGCTAAAGAGAAACGGGGACGTACAGTTAACCACCCGAAATTCTTCGAATCCAAAAATTCTTTACACTCCTTTTTGTCGTTAGTGTCGTAACGTACGCGAAAAAGTGTATTCTCTGCCTTGATAAAACGTCTTCGCAGTTCTTCTCTAAGGGTACAATGTTAACACTCTGAGTCGATATGAATAACGCATTACGTACGATCGACAGAACGCAAGACGAAGAACAAAATGACCTATGTGATCTTTTCTCCTCTCATCGTCAAGAGCTCCATAAATAGCGCTATTCGCGTTGAGAGGTAGGTGTTTATCGCACTGGGCTTTCACAATCGCCTTCAACTCGTCGTACGTTCTATTGCGAACCAGAGACGCCTCAATTTCGGACAAGATACGTAGCCTGTCAATGGCGAAGCGTTCAAACTCATCGATCGTTATGTCCTCTAAGGGAGGGTTGTCATAGCTAGTCGTAACGAGTCCTGTTAGATTAGATCATGAGGCAACCCAACAGTACATCATGCCAACTCACAAGTTAAGCCGGTGTGGATATCTATGAGTGTCATGCTGCTGGACTGAACCAAATTTGTTTCCTTTTCTAGGCATGTCTCTTGAACGTGTGGCCATCATGTTGGGTAGCGTTTTGAAAGGAACGCGTCAGGATGAAAAGAATGAAGGTGCGAACGCGTACAGTGACCGTCACTGAACGCGCTGCGTCACGAAATCACTAGGAGTGACCTGAACAGTCTGGGCAGGTCACGGATCCCTTGAATTCGGCTTTTGGTACTCTAACGATTACGCAGGAGAAATGGATATCACTTGTCAAAATGATTCTCATTCAACTCAAAAGAAAAGCCGACAAAATGCCAATTAGCAGGAAACTCGAAGTGACAGACTACTCGGAGAAATCCGATTAAGGCCGAGCAATGAGTCACTTCGTGCAAATATTAATTCGTACCAAGTTGCCAGTACCCTCTCATTCTCACCATGTGCGGCATCTGTGCAGTCTTTGCTTTAGACAATCCCGTAGCATCAAGAACAAAAGTCCTTGCACTTTCAAGAAAATTGCGCCACAGAGGTCCAGATTGGTCAGGGTGTTATGTCGGCAAGGAAGCCATTCTTGCACATGAGCGATTGGCTATCGTCGGAGTCGGTGCGTGCTACTAAATTCTTTCATCTGTGGAATCATAATTCAGTTTTTTATTATTAGACACTGGCGCGCAGCCTCTGGTCAGTGAGGATGGAAAACAGATTCTTGCCATTAACGGCGAGATTTACAACCACATTGCACTGAGGAAGAGTCTTGGCCCTGATGTCAAATTCAAGACTCATTCCGACTGCGAGCCTATTCTGTCACTGGTATGATGTTTTTAATAGCATATATGCTCTTCAACTAGTGCTAATAGGCGTACCAGTACAAAAAACATGACAAATCGCTTTGCGACATGCTAGACGGCATGTTCTCCTTCGTCTTGCTTGATGAGTCCACCACTCCTTCTCGCATTATCGCGGCACGCGACCCCATCGGCGTCACAACACTCTACCAGGGCTGGAATTCTAATAAGCCTAGTGTTACCTACTTTGCTTCGGAACTGAAAGCACTAGTCGACGATTGCGATGACATTATCTCATTCCCTCCTGGTCACGTTTTCGACAGTAAAACAGGTACAACAGAACGTTATTATAACCCGTCATGGTGGAGCTCCGACGTTGGGCCCATCCCGTCGTCTCCACCAGATCTCACCGTCCTTCGGGAAGCACTCGAGGCTGCAGTACGCAAGCGGCTCATGAGCGAGGTTCCTTACGGTGTTCTTTTGAGTGGTGGCCTCGATAGTAGTTTGATTGCATCGATTGCTGCACGTGAGACAGAAAAAGTCGCGCAGGCGCAGTATAATGTTCGGAAGCGCAGGCTCGCGGAAGCCCAAAGTGGACCTTCAACTCCCAAAGACGAGATTGACGAGGAATGTAAGGTCAATCCACTCTTGAGGAAATGATAACATCACTGATCAGTTCGTGATAAAAGCAACCCTCGTGGCCTGGCCTCAACTACACTCATTTTCTATCGGTCTTGAGAACTCTCCTGATCTCCTTGCCGCACGGAAAACCGCGCATTATCTTGGTACAGTCCACCATGAATACGTCTTTACTGTGCAGGAAGGCCTTGATGCGATTCCGGACGTGATCTATCACCTCGAAACGTATGACGTGACGACTGTACGCGCGAGTACGCCTATGTACCTTCTGAGTCGCAAGATCAAAGCTATAGGCGTGAAGATGGTCCTCAGCGGCGAAGGAAGTGACGAAGTTTTCGGAGGTTATCTCTACTTCCACGCCGCTCCGGACAAGGAGGCTTTTCATCAGGAGTGTGTAAAGCGTGTCAAGAACCTGCATACCTCTGATTGTCTACGAGCCAACAAGTGTGTCTTTTCCCCCTAAGAGCAATGAATNAAAAAAAACTAAGGTTTTGCAGGTCGACAATGGCATGGGGGCTTGAAGCACGCGTACCCTTCCTCGACAAGGCTTTCCTTGAAGTTGCGATGAACATCGACCCGCAGGCAAAAATGTTCAGCAAGGGTAACTCACAACAGTTCGATGAGGATGGTCAACCGAAAATGGAGAAGGTCAGTGTCCAAATACTCACAACGCAAGCCTTTCATTTTCATTCTGTTCAGTATATCATCCGCAAAGCTTTTGATTGTGCGCCGGATGGCAAGGTCTGAATTATGCTCTTCGTTATATCTATTAACGAGACTCAATCAGTATTGCAGCCATACCTCCCTCGTTCTATTCTTTGGAGACAGAAAGAACAGTTCTCCGACGGTGTTGGGTATTCATGGATAGACGGGTTGGTTTTCTTGATTGAATTTGTATACCAGCATCTGACGTCTTCTTTCCTCCAATAATTAGTATGAAGGCGCATGCCGAATCCGTCGTCTCTGACACTGACTTCGCCAAGCGTGCTGAACGCTGGCCTACTGATACACCTGATACGAAGGAAGCTTACTACATCCGTGACATCTTCAACGGTATGTTATCGTGTTCTGCTCAGCTCGCAGCACAGCAGTCATACTCATTGATACTATCCTAATTGACCCTAGGCCTCTTTCCAACGGAGGCAGCTGCAAAGACTGCCGTACGGTGGGTTCCGCGTGGTGACTGGGGCTGCGCGTCTGATCCAAGCGGGCGAAGCGTCAGCATACATAATGCGGCATACGAAGCAGCTTGACGTTTTGAATATTTTCATTAAAAGCCTAGTTGTGGCTAACGAAGCAAAGCCGCAGGGCAAGGAGGGGCGAAGTCACATTTTCTGTAATGTAATACACATTAAACTTAACGACTATCCCAATGTACTGAGTAGCTTGTTATGTTTCCATTGTCGTAGATATAGAGGGTTGAAGAAAGAAAAAATTGGTCAGGGCCTCATCGTGAGCGTTGATCAAGCCACGGAATCGTCCAAAGGAGTGTAACTCATCGTGTTAATAGGGAGAAAAAATGAAGAGAATAATTGTAGTTATCGAGCGTCACTCGTAAAAAAAGGAAGTAAGAAAGGGATACAGCGCATAAATGAGTGTCGTATGTTGGGTCGTAAACAAAAGAGTGTGTTCGGTATAAGAATGGCTAGTGGAGTATCGCCTTAGATTATTAGTGAGAATGAGCGATAAGGTCAAAGAAGGAAATGGAAAAAACACAGCGCAGGAATATAGGAAGCGGAAAAAAACCAAGACACCGAAGACAAGAAAGAGAAGGAGGAAAAGGACGGAAAACAGAAGAAGGCAACAGATGCGGAAAAAAATTAAGGAAAGTGTAAGATAGCTAGGCAGGAATCTAGGTTACGTTCAGCTGAGAGTCTTGCGCTATGAACTGACGGTATAAGCCCACTCCGGAATCTTCAGATGGTGCAGGTGACGCGAGAAGCTTGTTATTACTTGCCCGTACTCCATTAGAGCTTGTCGCCGATACATTGCGAATTCGGGTCCGTGAGGAAATGGGTGTAGTCGTACCCGCACGAGTGCTGCCATCCCAGGCAGGACGTCCGGTACCCGTCAATGTCAACTTCGCCGTTGAATGCCCATCTTCGGAGTATGCAGGACGTCGTGATGCTGGCGTCACCTGCGTACGCCGACTGGTAGGACGTGGGTGGGGATGAGGGTGGTGGCTATCTGAGTTCACAAGCCGAGAGCCGAACTTTGCATTCGCTGAAGACTCACGGCTGTAACCCAACGGCGTAAGTGAGCCCTTGCGGTTTGCTGTGGCAGCAGCTCGGCTCTTGACAGCAGGCTTGTGAATTGTGACTTTGTCCGCACCCCAGTATGAGAAGCTCATCTTACTCTTCCTATCAGAATCAGACGAATCATTCTCGTCTTCTTCCTCATCAGGAGGCATGAGCGACGAATGCCCGGTTGGAGTCCCTGAATGGACAGTTGCGCGGGAGCGTACAACGCTACAAGAACATAGTCAGGGAGGCCTNAAAAGTGATAATTTCACAAGATTGCACTTACTCGTCCATTGAAACAACACCTTGTTTCGGATCTGGAAGGCCGGCGATGTCCCAGTTCTCAATCTATTCAACGTGAGAGAAAATCAGAAAAGAAATGTAGACTTGAACAAATGTAGCTTGCCTTAATAAATTTGTACAAATTTCGTGGTTTTGTATGTATCGTCCTGCGCCCTGTCGTCGCATACTTTGCTTTTGCCTGCAGCTCAGGTAGAGAGTTTGTTCTCGAATTCGTCGTTGACGAAGCCAAAGGTAGTGATGTGATTCCAGTTCGTTGGCACCGCAGCACAACATCGTTGAAAACGACGAGCCACATGTCCTTTTTCCCTCCAACAGAGTTTGCGCTATTATACTGCAGCACATCGCTAAGTCTACGGAAGGAGGACTTGCTCTTAATATTCTTCACTGCTCCTGCAGAAGGCGGCGGGAGTCGCACCGGAGCTGCAGGCTGAGACTGTGTCTGCGACGGCTGCACGAGTGGACGCTCCTCGACAAGCAATCGCGAAGATTTTGGCAACGCGAGCTGGCGCACCTTTTCGAGTCCATCAATACGAGCAAACGCATCACGAGTCTGGTCACGCTCCTCCTTCTGTATTTTCTCGTCCTCAATGCTGCGCACGATCGTTTCTACCTCTGCAACCATCAGCAGTGTGCTTTCGTACTCAAATGTACTCGGGTCGGTATGATAGAGAAGGTTTTGAAAAAGTAGAGGATACTTGAGTAAACGCTGGAAGGGCTTCGAAAGCGAGATAGCTAGTCCAGTTTCACCCTTCTCTACAGCGTCCTGCTCAAGCCGTTGGAGAGACTTGCAGACTTTCATCCACATAGCAGCATCCTGATTTTTTGGCTTTTTCTTGTCACTTGCCGTTGAGAGTGCGTTGTCGACTTGCTCGAGCGCTCGTTCGAGGTGAAGTACATATGTCGCATACTCGCGCAGAATGTGCGACTTCGATTGACATTGTTAGTTGTCATTAAAAAAAGGAATTAAAAAGAATTAAACGTACGCTGGAGACAAAGACGTCGGCCAGGCTCCGAACCAGGGGATACTGCTCCTCGTAACGTTTTCGTAAACTTTCGCTCAACGTAACATGACCATGATAGATTCCAGCCTCAAGAACTTCTAAGCACTTCCGCAAATCCTCGGGAAGTTGGTTTGGAGGAACCGACTCGCCAACGAGCACATCCGACTGAGGTGTATTACGTCTTAGCTTTTTTAATACGCGTGAAGATGTTGACTTGTCCGTCTGTTGCGTTGGTGCATACGACACCTCACGTTCCGGCGTGCCGAAGGTTGATTGGCGGCCAAGCGATGCCGTTGAGCCTTGAGGGAGCGCGCGAGGAGGAGGTGGTAATGACTGATGCGAACGTGTCGGAAAAGGTAGCTCAGTTCTGTTCTTATTGCGCTGTGACATCGTGTTATACGGTGAGCGCGGGTGATTCACTTTCTCGACAGCTGCGGCAAGTGCAGACCCGCCGCCATTCCATCGCTGGATAGCTCCGCTCGTTGTCCCCGCACCGATATAGGCCCTGCCAATCTGGTCTTGTGCCTCCTCCTCGTCCGTTTCAAATGAATCGCCGTCAATATTAGGTGTAATCTGCTTCGTGCCTGTTGTAGTGTGCACAGCGATTGTGCCCGTGGCAGGCGTTTCCGGACGAAGACCGGGCGTGGGGGAGAGAAAGCGGGCGGCAATAGGAAGGTGGTCAAAGGACTCGCGCGGCGACTCGCCACGAGCGTAGTACTCGTCATTATCGTTCGGAGTCGGCGAGCAAGTAGGTGGTGACGCATATGGATGCAGAAGAGGCTCAATGAACGTCTCTTTTAACTTTGTTAGTTCGTTTACATATCTGAATTTTGCGTCNAAAAAGTGCAAAATATAGTAAGTATGCAACGACTAACCTTTCCTCACTAGCTACTATTTCCCATAAAACCTCTTGACGCGTGCGTTCTCGAGGCCCTAGATTCGAGACGAGATCCTCCTCTGCAGCTTCGCTCCAGGAGGCGGTAGCTAGTATACGGCTAGAGGCCTGACTTGTCTGCGAATAGGGCGTCGCGGAGCGCATTGATGCATTGATGCTTGCATTGTCCATGAATGTCTTCTGTGAAGTAGGCGAAAGTGCAGTACGCGTCGACGTCACCGTCACCTTGCCGGATGTCGCGCTAGGACCTTTCGAAGCGACATTCACCTTTGAGGATGAAGCAGTGCTTGTCGATCCACGCGTCTCTGAACCGTGCGTGGCTTGAAAACGCGTCACAGTCGTCTTCAATGGAGCAGAATGATTCTTTGAGGCTGTCTCGCCGCTGCCATTACCATTGTCATTGACGCTGCTATTGTTACCGTTTGCGTTTGGCTGAGCGCCGCTGTTCACAGTAGACGCTGAGGCAATTGCACCTTTCCCCGGGATGCTGTTGGGTTCACTGAGTGCGCGCTGGAGCGGAATGGGCGTTGGCGGAGGAGAGATAAATGCGACCTTTTTGGCCACGCCGTCCACCCCTGCGTTGGCCGCATGCATAGTCGCGCTAGCATCCGTTGTCTTGCGCACGCCGCGCGAAGGCTGCCCTGTGGCAGAGGGCTCAATAGAGTCGCGACGCGGGAGCTCCGTACGTGTAACAGTGCCAAAGCCGAGGCTTGTGCGCTCGTCAAAAGATGACGCTCTCGACGATAATGGAGCCGGCGCCACAGCCGAAGTCTGATTCTGAGCCGCTGCAGGAAGAGGTGTCTTCGTCGAGGAGCGAGAGTCAGAACTTGCCTGCGAGTTGGTGTGAGAGAGGGATACCGGAGAGCGGTCTATCGGCGGAAGAGGACGAGCGGCAAGGTCAGGGAGAGGCTTTGTAGAGTTGAAAGAATTAGGTGTCGTCGTAACACGGTCAGTCGGTGGCCATGGACGCAGTGGGGGCAGTTCGAGTTTCTCTTTAGTTGCGAGCGATGCGACGGCGGGTTCGGTGGAGGATAAGAACTTGTCTTTCTCCTTCTCCTTCTTGAACCGGTGAAAGAGTGCCTTCATCATGCACACTGTGTTGGCTGTCGCTGATGCTGCCTATGAGATGTGCACTGGGGCAAAGAGAGAACGAACGAGCGGTGAGCGGTGAGCGTCGAAGACGTGCTGTTTCGTCGAAAACGAGTGTTTGCCTCCGCGGAACTAAATTTCCCGTTTAAGCGATGTCTTTATTACATATATATTATTTTTAAATGTTATTCAACGGTCACATGAACACCACTCGTACTCGAATGCATTTGAACATCTGCGCCGGAAACGCTACAAATATTAATACAGTCGACCCTCTCATACGGTATACGAGTCGGTGGAAGGGTTAGCATATGCGCTATTGGATGTTATGCAATAAAGGAGTTTTGATTACATTTTGTAGTAAATTTCGACCTGTGAGAGAAGAGGTAAAATATGGTCAAACAATGTATGGTTAGGGTTATACAAATCAATAATCTCCTATAATATTAATATTAATGTATATCTATGCATTATATATGTTATTAATATTTATCCTGGTTTAGAAGGTTTTCCGACCGAGAGTATTTCTATTTTTACTTCACTTTTTGTGTTTCTACTACATGGCGCTCCCTGCACACCAAACAAAGCACCTTTCGACACTCGTCTATCCCTTCTTCGACACCACGCTCACTCTCTCCCAGTCTGACGATGGAGACAGCAATGGCACCGCGCTTTGGCTCGGTGCCCAATGTCTTTCTGTTTTCCTCGCCAGCGTCCTCCCAACATTTACTTCAACACCAACTTCAAATCCCAGGCGGGACAGCCGCACTGCCAGCGCATTCCCCGGCGCAGTCACCTCTCTGATCCTGAAACCGGTTGGCACGCAAATTATCATCCAAGTCTCGCGATGTACGCGTTCTCTGACTTCTGCTTTCGCTTTCGTGTACATCAATCAATATGCGCCTGCCATCGCCAGCAATCCGTGCAGATGCACGAAATTCTGACGGTATCTGATCACATATCGCGCAGATTTAGAGCAGTCGAGCTCGGTAGTGGCGTCGGCCTCTCCGCGTACGTGTGCTTCTTACAGCTAGTTCTTTGCTCTGTCCTGGTCTTCAGCTTAGTTTTCCTGCATTTGCAGACTGGCCATGGCCTCCCTCGGCTGGGATATACTCGCGACTGACACCCCCGCCGTCATAAACGCGGTCCTTAAGCCTAACATCACGCGTAATGCGCATTTTCTACGCGGGAACGTCCACGTCCGCGCACTCGACTGGACCGTCCCTCCGGAGGAATGGACATGGACCGACTCTACATGCGTCGCATCGCCCTCATCATCAAGATCAACATCTACTTCCAACAGTTCCTCTTCTGTATCGGCATCGAAAGTCAATCCTGATAATTCTGCTGAAGACAGCAACGTTGAGGACAGTCTGCTCGGCCCGCCGTTCGATCTCATCCTGACATCGGACACAGTCTACGCACCTAACCTCGTTTCGCCGCTTCTCCGCACATTACGACATCTTTGTCTTCTTTCCCCTTCTCCTTCCTCGAAGCGAAAATTAAGATTAAAATACAGTCATGCGCCTCTTTATCTTGCTCTTGAAGCCCGCGATCCAGAGGTCATCTCGTCCTTCTTTGCACAGGCGCGCAACTTGTGGGGCTTCTCGGCTGTACGCATTCCTTTGCAGCGCGTACGGCGTGCGATGGCGCGTGGTGGGCTTGGCAATTGGGAACGCTCAGAATGGGAGGGCGTCGAGATATGGAGAATGGTGCTGCTTAATGTGGATACAGAGACGACAGTCTCATATAATAGCTAGGACACTGTTGAATGACATTGTAATTTGAGACTGGCTGTTCGCACATATACTTTTCCAATTTAACTAAGAGCGTTGTATTTTTACGCAGAAAGGATTTTTGAACCGAAATTAGATTTAATCTGGCCAACACATTGCACAATATGTTTTTTACTAGCGCGTGTACACATACACCAAGTAATATACCGGTTTGCACATGCTCAGCCTTCTATGTACTTATCCTTTGTTTCGTCGTGACGATATGTCGTTAAGGTCGTAAAAATATGTAGAGACGAGAAAACAAAAAAAAAAAATCGAACAGATCCGATAATAAGGTAAATTGGTGTATCGCACGTAGAATGCGT